>JACXGM010003348.1:0-23400 GCA_016801145.1 Umbra pygmaea
GCTAGAGCTAAATATTAAAATGGCACAATGTAATTGGTCTCAACTTTTGGTCACGGGTAATTAGAGGTTAGGATGGGTGTAAAATATAGAGAGCAATAATATAAAACAAAAAAAGTGGGATTGGAAATGATGCATATTTTAGAACGAAGACAATCATGTTGTCAAATACTGTAGCTGACCTTTCCCCATAAAAAAAAGTTTAACTAAAGAATTCTGACATACACATTAATTACTTAAAAGGCCTCATGGTTGAATTGGAAATGTGCACCAGAGCATAATTCACAACAAGCAAGCAGGAGCTTGTGATAGAGAATACTGAAAACATTGACGCAAGTTATTGGTAATAAGCAATTTGTATATACTTCCATATTCTGCCATCTTGTATAGAGTTGTAAGAATGAACATGAACAGAATATCTTTGTTACTTTTTTTGAATGATTGAAAAACAACTATTTACAACAACATCAACTGTGAACTGATTTGGTGTGTGTGTTTGTATGTGTGTTGAAGAGAGACAGACAGGGAGAGAGAGAGAGGCTACATTACTTGTACTGAAACTGTGCTCTTCACTCTTTCAATGTAGCAAAGCGGTCAATGCATTTCTCATTAAAGTCCTGCATTTATAGAGTATGTAAATAAACAAATTAAAGACGTTATTATTACAAATGTAGATATTGAAGATAGAGACAAACCAACTCCAGATATAATATTACAGACAGCCCAAAATAAGTCTCTTAAAGAGAAAGAGGAAAATAACATTTCTGAAGTTAAATAGGAATATGATATTTTACTTTTCAAGAGAGCTAATAACTATAGGTCAAACTCAAATAAAACAAATTATTTGATCGCAAACAAACCAGGTAAACAGTTGGCGAATCTTACAAAATGGATACAGGCAAAAACAGTAATTATTTTGAAAGATAAAAATACAAAGGTTTTAATTAGAAATAATATCATTGTTAATAACATATTTAGGAAGTATTATGAACATATTATATATACATTCCAATGGAGTTTTATTTAAGATTTTGGAAGAATGTATGGCCACTTTTCTCCCATATGACCGAACATATGTTCTATGTACCAAACAGTAATTTCAGTCGTATTGAAACCTGGTAAATCTGGAGAATCCCCAGAAGGTTATATACCCATAAGCCTCATTAATTGTGATAAGAAAATAATAACAAAACTCAGTAATAGAATTGTAGAAGTGCTCTCAGATTTAATACATATTGATCAGACAGGTTTTATTTAAAATTGCCATCTGCAAACAAATATTAGAATATGTTTTAGCATAATACAGTATGCTAAAAAACAGAATGTAGATTTATCTATATAAGTAATAGATGCCGAAAAGGCATTTGACCAGGTAGAATGGCCTTTTCTTTTTAAAAATCTGGAGGCCTGACATTTTCCAGGGGAAATGGTAAATTTCCAGCTCAGCCCAGCAAATTTCATAGAATTACTATACAGCATCCAAAGGCAAAATCTCCCCATAAACATTACAGTCAGAATAAAAATTTTCCGAATGGCATGGTTGCCAAAATTTATATATATTTTCAGTGATACCAATTACCCCTTCAAAGTCATTTTTTAAAAAGGTGTATTCTGCAATAACAGACTTTATATGGTCAAATAAAACTCATCGAATAAAACGAAAAGTGTTACATATTCCGAAATTTCAAGGAGGTTTTAATGTATCAGATTTAGAATTGTACCATCTTGCTACCCAATGTTTTTATTTACAGCAAATTGTTAAATTTACAAAAGCCATCATTCCAATGGCTGTGAGCATTCTCCACACTGACTGCGCAGGGAATCCTCTACAACCAACCTCGACCGGGAACAGCCAAGCCTGTCATCCTTTCCCCCTACAGTCATGCAGAAGGTCTTGGTATTTAGCACTCTTTCAAAGGCCTGTTCACACCCCTCTTCCCATGGGACTGTAAGGTCAATGAGGATTATCTTTTTTCCCACTTCAGACCACAGTACCACATCCGGCCTCAGGGTTGTGTGGACAATCTCAGGGAACCGCAGCCTTCCTCCCAGGTCGACCTTCATTTCCCATGCTTGGGCCTTTTGTTGCAGACTATTTCTTGACGTTGCTGTGGTTGGTGGCTTTCCCCCTCCCTTACAAACTGGATTGGTGTTGTTCTCCGAATTGGTTGGTGTTTCCTTTTCCTCTCTTGCTCTAAGGTGTTGGCGAGTATCATGAGCACCCTGTCATGGCGCCACCTGTAACTTCCTTGGGTGAGTGCTTTTTTACACCCAGACAGGGTGTGCCATGGTACCCCTCTCCCCACAAAGCTTGCACAATGGGTCCTCTCTCATACCCCACTTGTGCAAGTTTGTTGGGGTCGGGAGTGTGTCTTACACTGATCTCAGCAGGAAGGAGATGCGAAAAGCCTCCAGTCTCCATAGGTCCACCCAGGTGATCTTCCTCTTAGGAAGATCCAATTTGGTCCAGGCTCCTTGGGAAGCTAGGTCCACTGCCCTTGATCTTCGCCCTTCCTCTTCCAGGTTCCGTACCTCCTCTTGAATCATGGCTCTTCTTTCACTGGTTACTGCCTTCCTCCACTGTTGGAAATGAGAAGTTCCAAGACCCTGTTTTCCTATGCATGGCGCTCCAATGATATCACGTAACTTCAATATGCTCTCCGCTTGTGTAACAGCCGAATCAGCTTCCTACTTGTGACCTGATCTTGTGATGACGCCTGCACGTCTGACTTGTTCATCCTGTGAGTCTCTGTATGTCATTACGACTCTGCACTTTGCAACTTTGAATTCCTACAATTTTATCTAACTAAAGGTGCATCTAAAAAAAAATATTATTGTGGAAAAGTTCATTATTCTCTGTCATTTCATTAAAAAAAATGTCATACATTCTAGATATACTGTATTACACATGAAATTACATATTTCAAGCCTTTTTTGTTTCAATTTTGATGATTACAGCTCACAACTCATGGAAATAAAAAATCCAGTATCTCAAAATATTAGAATAAATAATTTATAATCCAGAAATGGGGACCTGAGAAGAGTTTCCTGAGCCTTTAACCTCTCAGTCTGGTTCAGCATGCATAACCACAATAATGAGGAAAACTGGTGACTTGACATTTGTCCAGAAGACACTCATTGACAACCTCCAAGAGATGACAATCAGCCTGTGGCACTGCTGAGGTTTTATGGAAGCCCAGGTTACTTTGATAGCAAACTTCAGCTCATGTGTATTGTTGGGTCAGGTGTCTCTCATTTTCCTCTTGACAATACCCCATAGATTCTCTATGGGACTCAATGGAACTCTATGGGAGCTTTAAGCCATAATAATCCATTTTGAAATATGCACCTGTATAATACTGAAAACATACTTAAAGTGGCAGAAAGCCGGTCCTGAATTCTGCTAAGGGGCCCTCTTACCTGACCCGTAAGCCATGTAAACTAGGGATGAACGACTCCAGGTTTTTTGACTGACTCCGTCTCCCTGTGGTTAAAGTTGATGGAGTCGACTCTTTCTCTTCTCCAACTCCACATATTTGCACGTAGTAAAACAGCCGGCAGATTAAAGAGATGCACATTTTCAGAGTTAAAATGAACTGTGACACACTTCACCTCACTCAACAATGTATGTTTTTCTGTCCAGAAATATTGAAATACTTCTGTCAGTGTCATATGGGCTAATAGCTGAATCTTAATAACACCCCATCATAGCAGCCAACTTTTCCAAAGTAAGGGATGCAAAATATCTTTGAATGCCTGCGCAGTGGGCACTGCATATTACCATTCACTCCACTAACATCATCAAACATAAATCATGTAGTTTACAGCTACATAAAGCGGTTAGCCTAAACTCAATATTTAAAGCCTAACAGTTCACATCATTGTATTATCCTAAATAGCAGTAAACTGCTGAGCTGGGAAGATGTAATCAAATACAAAAACATCTGTCAGGTCTACAAAATTTTGCAGAAAACTACTCTTCTTCCTTTTAACTCATTCATAATCCAACATAATAAAAGCAGTCAGATTACCAGAAACTTCACACGAGGTGATCTTCTAATCCCATTCAGGAAAAGCACATTTGGTCAATTTTCATTTTCTGCCACAACAATAAGAAAGTGGAATTCACTGCCCATGACAATCAAAGACACAAATACATATTCAACCTTTACAACACCTTAAAAAATGTCTGTCCGACAACTAACTGCACACATTAATCTGTCAATCGTGAAATGTGTTTGATGTGACCCAGTCATTGTTGCTGCCGCTTGATCTCTGCTGCCTGCCTCCATGTTATGTCCTGTATGTGCTTTCAATGTGTCCCTGTGATTATTCTATTTTCTCTTGTCTCCTTTGTGCAGTCATAAAAATCAACTAACCTCCAGCATAAAATGCATATATTAGGCAAATATTAAAACCTGTTTTTATTCTTTTCATTGTACTGTAGAAAATTAAACAACCAGTTTGGTCATATCAATATATATTGTTTAGAATGTGTGATAATTATATTAATTCACTCCCTTTATTTGTCCAACTCTAATGCAAGCACATTGCAAGAGACTCCAGACAAATGAGGCAGACATGATTTTACATATTTGCAAGGTGACAAGAAAAATGACCTATCATTGATGGTACTTGGGAAACGGTATTGAAAATCCTTTGCCTACTTTGAATACTTCAATACATTTTTGGGGAGTTTAATTGCCAATTAATTGCATAAGAAGCCGCTAAAACGTTACGTCTTGCATTTAGATTAGCGTTGCCTTAAAATTGATGATATACCATACTTATGTTAATCAGTGAGGAACTAGAAGATGCTCCTTTTTTATGGTTGTGTCTGCCTGTTGTGTTTATATTCCTGCCTGCCTATTACTTCCTTGAGGATCCTGTACCAAAGCTTGCTCTTCCTTTGGTATGAGACAGGAGTCTTGTAAAATATTGATTATTTTTGGAGTCTGATTTGACTTCTATGGAGGACCAAGTCTGCCAAAATAAGAAATAAATAAATAAATGAATATATGCGTCAATAAAAATATTTATACATAAAAATATACATCAAAATATACAAATATAAAATTATACATTTATTAATCAATATTATTTCCCTATTTATTTATTTCTGTGATAATTTATTTCTGTATTTATTTATTTTTATATTAATTTATTCCCATATTCTTTTATTTCTGTATTTATTTATTTCCGTATATATTTATTTCCGTATTTCTACATCCTTAAGGTAATGAGAGGGCGGGACTTAATCGTTCAGCCATAGCAAGCAAGCCAAGAGCGGGAGATAGAAACCATATATACGGTCTATGATAGAAACAGATTGTGAACGTAAAAAATGTAGCTGGGGAGGAACCAAGGTCCGTTAACTACCGTAGCTGCTCTCTCGCTCCGGCAAACTTAGTTTCTGTGTGTGTGTGGGTGACTTGGTGTGTTTGTGTGCGTGTGTTTTCAAGACAACGGAACATTGCACTGGCGGTTCTATTCTTTGATGAAATGGATAGGCTACAATGAGAAGGGCGTCCGACTGCTCCGGCATTAACGGAATCGTATATCGAAAAATTAAGGCAATGATCACACTTCATCCAAATTCCTACACGGCAGGGTCAACTTCTGTGTTGTTAGATGCTGCTTACTGCAATAAACTTTCAGCAAGACCCTCCACGCGAAAAAGTTAATAATCAAATAATAACCAAAGCTAGCATTTTCAACTAGGGTTGCCAAGACTCAAATCTCTGGCAAGAGACTGTATGAAGCCTACTAACATAGTAATCTAGGCATGTAAAATCGATCTTCACACTCTGATACTGATCAACCAATGGGAAAAAGGTGACACCTTCACATGCTTTGATTGACAGCCTCCTCATTAGCTTAAGGCTCTGGAAATACAGAAATAAATATATACGGAAATAAATAAATACAGAAATAAAAGAATATGAAAATAAATTAATATAAAAATGTATAAAAACTGAAATAAATTATCACATGAATAAATAAATAGGGAAATAATATTTATTAATAAATGTATAATTTTTTATTTTTATATTTTTATGTATATTTTAATGTATAAATATTTTTATTGATGCATATATTTATTTATATATTTATTTCTTATTTTGGCAGACTTGGTCCTCCATAGACTTCTACTGGAGTCGACAACCAGAAATGGAGTCGACACTCAGAGAAGGCCGCAGGGCCCTAGTTCGCCTGTAGGACAGGCTAGCCCTGTAAAGGTGTGGTGCATTAACAGAGTTATCTTGAATGTTGCAAATGTTGAAGAGGCATTTTTGTACTACACAACATATTTCTACCTGAATGCTAGGTATGTGGGATCAAAGATTCTATTATTAGCGTTCCAATATCAGGAGGTACCATAAACAAAGCAGGGAGAGATGGAATAATTTAAATGAATAAAACCTGAAAAACCGATGTGAATCCTTTAAAAAAATCAGACTGCCCTCCCCTCTTCCCCCGCAAAAAAATCCCACAGCCCTCCAACTCCCAGGAGCAAAAAAAATTAGCAACAGCCCTCCCCGTATTTTGTCCAGTCCCCTGACCCCAACAAATAGACCTGTCCCTTACTTATTTGAAAAGGTTTTCCGTAAGTATAATGCATCGAAGAGATGTATTTTTTAACTCGAATACACCTTTGAATTTAGGAAACAATTTTCCATTTGCCCAGAATTATTCCATAATGTTGGTCCCATACTTTCATTTATATACAAATGTATAAATATAATTATTTGCTCAGTATTCTTCAGGTGAAGAACACGAGCTTCGCGGTGACGTGCAATTTGCCCTACTGCGCGTTTCCGTAACAACTGTATCGTGTGCACGTCTTTTGGTTTAAGAGTGACTCGGTACCGAATTTTGTGAATAAGAGCTTTTTAAGGATTTGAACAACGTAACTCACACAAAATGTCTAAATTGGAGCAAATCTTAGTTCTTGATCCACCGTATGACCTGAAATTTAAAGGTAAGAAGACGGTTGGTATCTACCTAGCTGCCACTTGTAGTAGTAGACACTTACGGCATTGGATTAGCCAGTAAGCTAACAGCTAGCTAGCGAACGTTGCCAGCTTCTTGGACCGATGATGTGTTAAACTAGCTACAACATCAACAACCCTACTGACACCTCTCTTATACCGCCGCCATTTTGAGATGAGAACGAGGATGTGTGGGCCCGTGTTCAGTTCAGATATTCTTTTATTGTAGTTAGGAACGTGAACATTTCCCTGCTGCTGGCAGGCTTCCCAGTACGCTGGAGTCCGTGCTCTTAGTCGGTCTGGCTGTTTTACGTTACATAGCTAACTACCTAGTTACTGTAGCTTGGCAGACAGTCCAACATTTCTAATGCTAAGCTGACTGCTTATGCTAACTAACAGTCCCGAACTGCATTTTCAAAAGTATACGATAATAAATTTGTCATCGCGAATCTACTTTCCGGAACTATCATTAGGTAGTGTGCTAGAGTTAAGACAGCAAGTTTACTGTCAGTCATAGCTCCATATTGCTGCCACACTAGCCTGAGAGACACTATTCACATGTAGCTAACACTACTACAGTACTTTAAGTTAACTGAAAAGCGACACTTTACAGCAAGTGTATATCATTGTTTTTAGTTGCTAAGGTGACAAGACCGCAATATTAGATTTGGAACAGTAGCTGCTACCTCGCAAGCAAACAAGCTAATAGCTTTTACTGTAGATTTACAGCTTGTTATCCTACTCATTGGCATATTGCATACATACAATTTACAATTAGCACCTTGCACTCTTACCTATTTCTCCAATATTCATAACATTTAATAACAATGTAGCAATAGCTAGCAATTTCTCTTGGTACTGTTTTCTTGCAGGTTACCAAATAGCTAAGTGTACTAGCTAAACCCATATTATTATTTACAGCACTGATAGGAGGAATCAGGGTTATTGTCTTGCAACTTGCCAGTTCTGGGATTAGAACCGATGACATTTAATTCCCTGGCCCAACCTTCTTGACCACTAGGCTGCCCTTTCACCCCATATCTGTGTCTGTACACTTGACTGTGTAAGTCGCCTATGTTGGATTTAATTTGTAGGGACAGTTATTATTTTTTCCAGTCACTGTTGATCTAAAAACTAACTGTAATGTCAAGAGAATTTCTTACAACATACCTTTGTTTGTATTTTGAACACTTAACTGTCCCTAATCAAGTTAACTTGATGTCTGTGGGAGAGGATCAGGTGCAGTAAAGTGAGGTGTAGAATTACTGATCTACAAATAGTAATTCCTGCCATATAATAGGCTTTGTGCAATGAAGATTGGTAAAGCTAAACTTCTTTAGCTTGTTGAGTGATGCTCCCCCACAACCTAACACTCAACCAGACATTGTGTGATTGATATATTAGAAATGACTTGTGTCAGTTTGATCAAATGTTTACAGTTGTTGAAATTACAAATTTTGTGTTTCTGTACGTGTGACTCCTTTGACTCAAATCATATCCTTCCTCTGTCATGCAGGTCCCTTCACAGAAGTAGTTACCACTAACTTGAAGCTAAAAAATCCCTCTGACAAAAAAGTATGTTTCAAAGTAAAGACAACAGCCCCTCGCCGGTACTGCGTGCGGCCTAATAGTGGCATGATTGAATCTGGAGGAACTGTTACTGTCTCTGGTAAGGCTTTCGTATTGGTAGACTTTTGTCGTTGAGCTGCCAATATGATGAGTACCAATCAATGAAATGTATTTTGTAAAGCCCATTTTACATCAGAAGTTGTCACAAAGTGCTTTGACAGATAAGGATCACTTAAGCAATCCAATGAGCCCTTATTATTAACATAAACATTATATCCTGTCTTCTACCTTTTTTAGATACTTGTATGAGATTTTAAGTGCTGAATAATGTAGCAAATGTCTAATATCTGTTTTATATACATAGTTGTGGCCTGCCTGTGTTCTGTTTCCACAGTGATGCTGCAGCCGTTTGAGTATGACCCAACTGAGAAAAGTAAACACAAATTCATGGTCCAGACCATCTTTGCACCATCCACTGCTACTGACATAGATGCAGTGGTATGTTATTCTTTGTCTACTCTACTGATTAATACATTTTGTGCGTTTTAGTTTCTATGCCATCATTGGAAAAATAACTTTTGATTGTCCACAAGCCTGTGCTTGAAATTGTTTTTGGTATTGTTCCAGCAGAGGGCAGTAAAGAGTGTTACTAATTTTCTATACCAGATACAGCATTTTAGCTCAGTGTTTCACAACCTTGTTCAGTTACAGAACAACCTTTTGAATTATGCCTGAAGCACTAGCTCCTTTGCATTGTACTAGTAAACCTATGAGCTAATGGGTGTTCATGTACTCCATGTGGAAAGGCAAAATACCCACATTGGTCTTCATCCCACTGGTTGGGATCAATTCAGCTGACAGTGTTGGATGTCTTCACTTCCATCAGCAGCTTCTTTGATTGTTGAAGCAATCGAAGTATATTGTTACTCATATGTACCCTGTAAATCTCAATTTCTACCTCAACTTGTTGATTCCACAGTGGAAAGATGTAATGCCAGATGATCTCATGGACTCCAAGCTGAGATGCGTTTTTGAACTTCCATCTGATAATGACAGAATGGTAGGTAGTGTGTACTGTCACAGAGGCTGCTCTCAAAGAGCTGTGCCTCTCAACAGCTTCCATCTCATTGGTGTTATACCTCTGTTGTAGTGTTGTTACATTGGTCAGTGTTGTCGTTCAATGCATATTTCTCATTTTCTTCCCTAGAGTTTACATCTGTATCTCCCTCTCTCTGTTGGCTATTCCTGTTTCTGCTTTTGCGTAGGCACACTCAATATAATGGTTGCTAATATGCTATCATGGATTTTTGGGTGGATAAACTTGTAAGAATGTGTTGTTCATTTCTAGTTCCATCTGAAATACTAACAGTATGAAATATTGCTGCAACTGTATACATATTCATTATGGTACGGGGTGCTCGTTGCGGTTTGCACATTAACCCGAATACATAAAACATTAAATTAAAAAGAAATACTTAGCTACTGTATGTTTGCCTCTTCAATAAATCAGATTAATCTCAAAATGTATGTGTGGCTACTCTGAGCCTTTGCGCACGTCGTAATCAACAATCGTTGCTAGCACTTTCGCAACTTTGTGAGCCAAACTTGAGAAGGAACAGCTAGCAAGTGGTGGTGATGAATCAACATGAACTCCATTTTCATCTATAGACAAAACAAAGTCTAGTATTGGTAAACCTTAGTGCCTTGCTTGGTATTTTTATAGACATATCTATGCACATTTCGTAAAACAACCTTCAAATACTATCTGGAAACAAATTGCTTTGCTTGTTAGGAAAGTAAAACAATGTAGGACAATGCATGTGCAAACTGTATGTTACAAAAGCATTTCCTGTATTTCTGTATGGGAGTGGGCTTAACAATGTTACTTTTTCTAAATGGTCATTTGGTTGCGGGAGCGTGAATGGACACCCATCACTTCTGCCTGGAGTTAGGACCCCTGGTAACAGAAAAAGTCTTGGAACCATTGGCCTAGGTTGTTTGTTTTGAAGAGTGAGATTAAAACGAGATTCAAAAAAATGAAATGGAAATTAAGCAATTTGGATGAAAATAAAATGGAATTGACCAACATTTTAATCATTTCATAATGTGTTGTGCTACATTACCACCCAAGCAACAAGGAAATGGGAAGAAACAAAATCAACTTTGTCTCCCCACTGCATTCAAGCAGCCAATAGCAGAATCTTATTGGGTGAAATAAATTACGAAAGCAATTTTTTTATAGCAACAGATATGGGCCCATCTTTTGCCAATTAAACTCAACAGATCTTTCAATAACAGTTAAAAATTTTACTCTGTACCAAAAACATAATGTACCGTGACCCTCAAACCGCAATATGTACTGTACAATACGTTGGTGCTGTATGCTTGCATAACTATTTACCCCCCTTTGGACATTTCCACAGTTGTGTGACAACCTGCAATGAAATTGGATATTATTGGGTATTTACCAGTTGTTTTACACAACATGCCAACACGTTGCAAGTGCTAAATATTTTTTTGGTGACACAAAAGTTAAATTTTTGAAAAAATACATTTGTCAACCCAGCTTGCGACGAAACCCATAAATAAGCTCTGGTGCTGTCACATCTCACAATTGTGAATGGAAGTATCCCATGATCTCAAAATACATTCAGTTGTTTCTGGAAGGCCCCAGAGTTTGTTAGCGAGTAATGTAAACAAACAGCATAATGAAGACCAAGGAGCTATCAAAACAAGTTTAAGATAAAGTTCTGGAGAGGCACTAATACAGGTTGGGTTATCAAAAAATCCCAAACGTTGAACATCCCCTTGAGCACTGTTACATCCATTATTTAAAAATTTAAAGAATTTGACAAGACCACAATGCCATCCACCAAAACCCAGGGACCGGTTAAAGAGGGCATTAGGCAGAGAAGCAAGAAAGGTGCCAATGGTAACTCTGAAGGAGCTGGAGAGAGCCACAGCTAAAATAGGAGAAACCATTCATGGGATAAATGTAACCCGGATGCCCCACAAAGCTGGGCTTTTTGGACGTGTGGTGAGGAGAAAGCCATTGCTGGAAAGTCATATCAAATCCTATTTGGAGTTTTCCAAAAGGCATGTGTGAGACACAGCAAATGTGGAAAAAGGTTCTCTGGTCTGAGACAAATTGAACTTATTGGCAAAATGTGGAGTAAAGGCAATACTGCTCATAACCCTGAGAATACCATCCCCACAGTGAGGTGGTAGCATCATGTTGTGTGGATGCTTTTCATCTGTATGGACTGGAAAAATGGTCAGGATTAAGGGGAAAATGGATGGAACCAAATATGGGGCAATTTTAGAGGATAAAATGTTTCAGTATGAAAGACACCTGAGACTGGGTTGGAGGTTCACCTTCCAGCAGGATAATGACCCTAAACCAGTGGTCCTCAAACCCTTCCATGGAGGGCCTAGTCTATGCAGGTTTTTGCTTTTACCTTGTACAAGCCTGATGGAGTAGCTCACTAATTGGTTAGTATCTCCCCTCACCTGACAGTCTATGTCCTAATTATGCTCTATTTGAAGGGAAAGACCAAAAACCAGCATACACTAGGCCCTCCATGGAATGGTTTGAGGACCACTGCCCTAAACACACAGCCAACACTACACTGGAGGGGTTTAAAACCGAGAACCTGAATGTCTTAGAATGGCCCAGTCAATGCCCAGAAGTCACTGGAATGACTTCAATTGCTTTTCACCAATGGTCACCATCCAACCTGACAGAGGTTGAGCAATTTTGCCAAGAAGATTGGTCTAAACTTGAAGGATCCAGATGTGTAAAGCTGGTAGACTTACCAGAAAAGACATCTCTGTTATTGCAGCGAAAGGTGGTTCTACCAAGTACGGGTGGATCACTCAGGGTGTGAATACTTATGTTACAAACAAATGTGTTTTATTTATTTCCAAAAGTTAGCTTTTGTGTCACAAATGTTTTGCACCTTAATTTATGCAATTTAGCAGACATTTAACTTATTTAGCAGACACTCTTATCCAGAGCGACTTACAATAAGTACAGGGACATTCCCCTTGAGCAACTGAATGTCAAGTGCAGGGCTTGAAACTGACCAAAATATAGATTTTTATCATTTGCGACTAGTTGAAATGGCGTTGTGCCAAACATAGGGGTTTTAAATGTATCAGTGAATATTTTTTTTGTGTTCACATTTTTGGGCATAATTATTTATCAACATAATTGAAACATTAATGTGTGTTCTAATCATATGTGCCCCCTTCTGTGAGGAAGGCTAAATGACAGCAAACAATCTGTTTGGAAATACAAATTATGTTTTCCCAGCCTTTGGTGAATCCATCTCATTATTTTGAGTACATGGATTTGAGAATAACTGTTTGTTCTTTTCTGGATGGCAGCAAGTTAAACCTACACTTTAAAACAATTACATCTGACAGAAGTGAGAGTCTGGAGATGCTGTGGTGAACGCTATGACTGGTTTGGCAGTGGGTCAGTGATGGTCTGGTGTAGCATATCCTTGGAGGATCACAGACCTCCACGTCCTAGCCAACGGTACCCGACTGCTGTAATTTACCAGGATGAAATCCTCACACCCATTGTCAGAACTTACGCTGGGGTCATGGGACTTAGGTTCCTCCTGTTGCAGTCAATACCCAGTCTCATGTGGCAAGAGTGTGTAGGCAGTTTCTGGATTACTAAGGCATTGATGCCACTGACTGGCCCTCACGTTTCCCAGACCTGAATCCAATTGAGAACCTCTGGGACATAATGTTTTGGTGCATCAAAGTCGCCAAGTAGGCCACAGACTGTCCAGGAGCTCACTGGTGCCCTGATCCAAGTCTGGGAGATCTCCCCTGTACACAATCTTTTCGTCTGTAAAATCTGCATCCTTAGCAAACTATCAGCAAACCAAACCAGCTAGCAAGTAACGTTAGTCAGTTGAACTCCTGTACTATGAAGTAAATAGACAACGACTGTTACTGTTGTCAAAGTAATCTCCATCTCTATACTCTGCTTGCCTTTTTATTTGTAGTTCTTTTGCAAGACTTAACTGATGATGCTATGACTTCAAACTGTGTGTGTGTTGGACTCTGTGATTGGCCAATGAGAATGTAAATGTCCTAGTGCCTGCTGGTTGCTTGGCCTGTGATTTAACATTGGACACTTTGGCTGAAATAATTGATTTTTAGCTGGGCTTTAAGGCCACACAATGGGGCATCCACAGCAATAGCCGCATGGCCGCCTAAATGGCTTTGCGCAAGGACACAATGACATTTGGCAGAGTCTGGATTCAGACCAGAAACCTTCAGACTACAAGTCTGACTTCCTAATAACTGAACCATTGTTCTGTATGTTGTGTCAAACATTCCAATATGATTTCATTCCAGGTTGACATACTACAAAATTTGGAAATGTCCAGGGCGGTGAATACTTATGCAAGGCACCGTAGGCGTACACAGAGTGATGGAGAAAACAGAGTGGCGACACTCGTTGATTTCTGGAACTATTCGAGGCTGCATAACCCGGAAGTGGGCGGCAAAAGCGTACAACTGAGTGGCGACACTCCCATTGGACACTACACTTTTGCCGCCCACTTCCGGGATATGCATCCTCAAATAGTTTTGTAAATCAACAGGTGTTGCAACTGTTCTCTCTCTCTATTGCTCTGTGTGTCCAGTCTCATCCATAGTATGAAAACATTCAGTGTATGTTCCAAGTATGTAAACCATTTTGGTTGGTCCAACACGGTTATGTATGAAGTTTTTGCCTACAACCCAAGGAGGTACTTAGGCTGCCTCAATGCCACAACGCTAGATTTTAGAGTTTAAAAATTATGGAAATTATAATTGACAATTTCTGAAAGGGTCTGAAAATTCGACCTAAAGGGGAAAAATTATGAAATTCTAAGCTGTTTATTTTTTGTTTCCCTCATTGGGCAGCTCTCTCACTCTGAGAGCAGGGTGGAGCTACGCAAAAGCTACATCAATAGGTTAAATGGGTCGGTCTTTTGAAATAACAATTATTCAACAAATAGAGACCACTGCTATTTTTTTTTCTTACATCAACCCCATTGAAAACCTTGAATGGGATCAAGAGGAAGATTGATGGTCACAAGCCATCAAACAAAGATAAGCAGCTTGAAATTTTGCGCCAGATGTGGCATAATGTCACCCAACATCAATGTGAAAGACTGTTAGAGAGCATGAGAGGATGCATGAAAGATTATTATTGTTATTTTATTATTACCAAGTATTGATTTCTGAACTCTTCCTAAGTTAACACATTCTGTTGTTTAAAAATAAATTTTCTTTTTTTCCCCATTTAGACCAGTTGTCATTCTCCGCAAATAAATACTTTGAAGGACAATAATTTTGTCATTGATTTATGGAATAAAACCAAAATGTTAATTTTACTTAAACACACACAGTACATACCTATCAATATTAAATCCCAAGACACTGAAAATTTTGCAGTGCTCTCTTGCAGAGCTGTATGAGGAAAAACGTAATATTTCTTATGCCGAAACCACAAAACATTGGAATCCCAATTGCTTTTGATATACATTTCAAATGATTAAATATCAGTTAAGTGGTTTCAAGATAACCTTTTCTGACATCTCTGCAAGTGCTGGTGCTGGGCACTTGACACAATTCATTTATTTGTCTTCCCCCAATTTTCCTCCCTTCCCAATTACCTTGTCATCAGCTCCTCAACTCCTTGGACAGATCTGTGGGATGGAGAGCGGCGTGCACGTGGTTCATCCAACCAAATGTCGCCCAGCCGCCGATTCTTCTTTTCGTACTGTTCATCCAAAACGGATGTCTTTAGTTGGATCATGCATAGGATAATTACGTTCACAAACTATACTTCTGCAATTTACCATTGCACTATCAATGATCTATTCTTAATCTGATAGATTAAGCTGGCTTCTTCTTGTAGTTGGCATCGATGTCAGAAAAGATGCACTTGAAACCAAAAACGTTTAATCATTTAAAATGTATGTATTAGATATCAAAAGCAATTGTGCTTCACATGTTTTGTGTTTTCAGGGTGAAAGGTTATTTCAGGAAGTTCTATATAGTGCATTAGGGTGGACAGTCATATAATCCATCAACGTAGCACTCGTGCTAGCTCGACCCTGTGTTCCCTGAGTGAGAGAGCTGCCTGATGGAAGACACAGTCAATTATTTCAATTGATTTTAGTAACATAAACTGTAAATTTCCATGATTGTTCCCATTTTTAAGGTCAAATCAAGACATTTTAAAGGGGTAGAATTAAAAACCTTAATAATTATTACCCTTAAACAAACAATGTCTGTAAATAAAGGATGAGCAAATGAAGAAACTACTGTGTAGAAATGATCTCTACCTACAGTGGTGCTTGTGCTCTCCCTGTGTCAGCCTAGTGGTTGTGCCAGGGAGCCGTGTGGTAGCTTCTTGGGATTAACAACCCCAGGCTCAGTGCAGAGGCCCAAGCTTAGTGCCAAGCTGCATTGGTACATGGCAGCACCCACTCCTGGAGATTACCACACCCCCCTGGGCAGCAGGCACCAACCGTTTTCCCACAACGTCTCCAGTGATCCTTCAGAGTGCATGTCAGCGATCAGATCAGTGAAAGGCAGGCAGTGGCAGGTTTGTGGAAGGACAAGAAATCAAGTTAATGGGGCATGCTGGGAAGTTTAGTGTTCTCACTATATGCAGTCAATTAGCAATTTTTCTGCTGTAGTAGAGTAATTCTAAGCATGATGCAGGCTATGTAGGTGCAGTTGTTGCCTTGTTACCATGTGATGTAGGACTGTGGTTATTGCGCTACATTTAGCCCACAATTGGAACCTATTACCTTGTTAATTTAAAAGTAAATGCTTGATTCATTTCCATTAATGTAACAGTTTCACGATCGGTCATCTGAAAGTGTGTTGGGTCTCTATTGTTGATTTGTGCCTGTATGTTCACTTTTTTAATTTTGACCACCGTGTTAACTGCTTTCAGAATGATGTCACTGCCCCCGTCCTTAACTCCAAAGCTGACTTCACATTGGCTCCCAAGCCTGGCAGCGCATCCATGGATGACTCCGAGGTGAAGAAACTGATGGATGAGTGCAAGCGGCTGCAGTATGATGTGGGCAAACTGTCAGATGAGAACCGACAACTGAAGGTATGGTGTTCTTAGGTCATGTTGCTGACTTCAATCATCGTTACAGTAAGACGTTGTAAGAAGCTGGTTCTAACCTGCAGCGTTTGTCATCCTCAGGACGAGGGACTGAGGATGAGGAAGTCCCAACGGCCTGACAGTATGGCCTCCAGCTCGGGTGCCATGATGAGCAAACAGCACTCCTCCAGCTCCCTGCCATCGCTACTTGTTGTCATAGCAGCCATCTTCATCGGATTCTTCCTGGGGAAGTTTGTCTTGTAGGGGTGGCATTTGAGAAGACTCACGAGCAGGCACAGGGCCTGGAGGTTAAAGTGTGTGTTCTCGTTGGCTGCCTTTATCAGTGCTAGCGCAAGCTCGCAATGTACGTACATATGTTCTGTGTACTGAGTCATAAACGGGCCTTGCCTTTCACAATCTCACACGGTTACTACACGAAAACAGAGGAATGGGCTTCCTGCTTTTGGGGGGGGGGGTGACATTTGTACATTTGAGTGTTGATGGAAGGTGAGTCGGTACAGGGTTCAAGAGTTGATTGAAATCGGAAGCAAAGAATTAAAAAATGACTAGTCTTTTTTTTCTGTGGTTTTAATAAGAGTTGGAATGTTCAGTGTATTGTATCTTATTTTAATCCTTTTAAGAAAATGGGATAAAACATTAAACAAAGACTTTGCTACACTTCGCTGGATGGCCACTTGAATTTTCACAAATCTTAAGTCTTTAATTATTCTTGAGAAATTTGAAACAACAGTCTGCTGGGAATGCTCCATGGACATTTCTGTTCCCTGTTCTCTTACTGCCAGACACCACAGAATTATTACAAATTAATATTATTGTTTTTCTTTGAACAAATTATATCCCTCATGAGGCAAACATTGACTGATAAGATCTGTAATTCTTGCAGTCTTGTCCCATGATATTAAACATTGCTCAAAATATAAATAAAATAAATTTAAAGTTATTATTGTGTCAATCTTTTTTGTTGTTACTGACTTCAAGAGACATGTTTTTCATCAATTAACATGCAATTGTACAATTTCAGAAGCTTTTTTGAAGTCCTTCTCATTTCTGGAATTGTGAACAGGGCAGCCTGCATTTAGAGGAGCACATGCTTCCAATATGGATAAACAAAATGTAAATGTCATGATTGCATGATATTGTGCATCAGCTCAGATTCAATCAGATGCTGCATCTTCTACATTGTTGAGGATGTTCTGAAATGATAAATGCTGTATATGAGCACGATTGTGAATTCATTTTACTACTTTGTGAGTCGAGCTGTACAGCAAAAATGTTATATTCTGTGTACCATTTTCTTTTCATGACAACTAGAGCTACAAGTAGAATAACATCCTGCAGTAGTATTTATGTGTTTTATTGACAACTGTGAACAATAAAAATGCTGTCAAGACAACATTTATTAAATATGAACTAAATCTGTAACTACAGAACCTGTTCAGTGGAAAAAAAATATCCAATATTGTCAGTAATGTGTTTGTGGCAGTAAATGTTAGCTTATTACAGTAATATTGGCACTTAAGTCCAGTAACGTTCTATGATCTTACTACTCGTGTGATTTGTGAAATGATGTGTACATATTCATGACAGTCGGCTTCTCATATTGGGGCCATAGTCGCAAAACAAACTATTTTGTCAAGAATCACCCCTGGTCCCACAATACTGACTGGTACCAAGAAAGTCTCCAATGCTGGGACTTAAAGATTAAATGTTAGAATTGTGACTTTCAAAACGCAATTTAGTAACCTAAGCTCCTTTTCAGCATCAATTTATTTTTTACATTGTTCAAAACCTAAAGCAACTGATCATGTTTAAAAAAATAAATTGAGAAACCAGCGATAATTGAAATTTTTCTACAAAAAATTAAGTCTAACGTGTTCCAACCAATTGAGACTGAGCTGAACGGTCTTGAAGGATGTGGGGTTTTGTTTTTCGCTGAAGAGTTCTGATCAATGTAGATTTGAGTTGTCCAATAAAATTGTGAATTTAGTAAACATTATTGCAACTTCTTTTTTTAGGTGTTAAAGCATATACAAAAACTGCCCTTATAAATTCCTGGTAATAACTTTTTTTACATTTATTTGCTATAGTTTAACATTGCCAGTTCTTCATATGTTTTGGTTTCCACAAAAGGTTCTCCAACAAACTTGGTTTAAACGTGGGTTAATAGCAGCATGTATTAGTTGCTTGCAAATGTATATGCAGTTTTCATTTGATACACCATAGTCAAATACTATCTAATAAATCATGTTATTTCAGTCCATGTGTAACCAGTTCCTCATCATTACCTTTCCTGTTGTTGGACTGAAACATTTTTAATATTCTTCAAAGCAGCAAAGTAGGTTTACCTGGCAGATGTACATAAGCGATACATGATTTGCGTGTAATGGTTTTTTGCTGTTGTCTTTCGTAAATTAATTAAAATGTCAGATTTTTAAAGGGGTATCACATTACTTTCTTCTTTTCCTCTTTCAAATGTATTTTTTTCATTATAATGAATTATAATTTGATTAATGAAACAACAACTCAAACCAGGAAAAATAAAACAGAAATTATACATCTAAAAAAACTTGAACATACATATTTTATAAGGCCCATTGACAGTGGTTTATTAACCATTAATTTAACAGATTTATATTAATAGAAAATGTCATGGATTACTTTTGTACACAAATAACCTACAGAAAAGTTGCAAGAAGAAAGTGCCTAATAACAGTTACAGTTGTATGCAAAAGTTTAGGCACCCCTGACAATTTTCATTTTAAATATTTGGGTCTTTGGATCAGCAATTTCATTATGATCTATCAAATAATTGAAGGACACAGTAATATTTTAGTAGTAGGTTTATTGGATGAACTGAAAATATTCAATACGGATCAAAATGAAATTAGACAGGTGCATACATGTTGGCACCCCAACAGAAATATCACTTCAATATTTAGTTGAGCCTCTAGACATTTCCTATAGCCTGTAATGAGTGTCTGGATTCTGTATGAAGGTATTGTAGACAATTCCTCCTTGCAAAACATCTCCAGTTCAATTAGGTTTGATGGTTGCCGAGCATGGACAGCCCGCATTAAATCGCCCCAGAGATTTTTAATGATATTCAGGTCTGGGGACTGAGATGGCCATTCCAGAGCATTGTACTTGCTTGTGTAGATTTTGAGCAGTGTTTTGGGTCATTGTCTTGTTGAAATATCCAGCCCCGGGGTAATTTCAACTTTGTGACTGATTCCTCTACATTATTCTCAAGTATCTGCTGATATTGAGTAGAATCCATGCCACCCTCAACTTTAACAAGATTCCCAGTACCGGCACTGGCCACACAGCCCCACAGCATGATGGAACCTCCACCAAATTTTATTGTGGGTAGCAAGTGTTTGTCTTGGATTGCTGTGTTCTTTTGCCACCCTTGTTATGACCAAATAACTCCATCTTTGTTTCATCAGTCCACAGCACCTTCTTTCAAAATCAAGCTGGCTTGTCCAAATGAGCATTTGCATACCTCAAGCCACTCTGTTTGTGGTGTGTACAGAAAAGGCTTCTTCTGCATCACTCTCCCTAACTGCTTCTCCTTGTGCAAAGTGCGCTGAATTGTTGAACAATGTACAGTGCCACCATCTGCAGCAAGATGATGTTGTAGGTCTTTGGAGGTGGTCTGTGGACTGTTTTTGACTGTTCACACCATCCTTTGCCTTTGCCTCTCCGATATTTTACTTGGCCTGCCACTTCTGGCCTTAACAAGAACTGTGCCTGTGGTCTTCCATTTCCTCACTATCTTCCTCACAATGGACATGACAGCGTAAATCTCTGTGAAAGCTTTTTGTAGCCTTCCGCAAATCCATAATATTGAAAAAACTTTGTTTTCAGGTAATTTAAGAGTTGTTCTGAGGCCCCCATGTTGCCACTCTTCAGAGGAGAGTCAAAGAGAACAACAACTTGCAATTGGCCACCTTAAAGGACAACTCCGGCGCAAAATGAGTTTGTGGTTTGCCTAATCAAGTCTATTTCAGAAGATGGCGGCTGCCTTGTAGACACAAACGGTAATGTCTTTTAAACTTTATTTCTAATAAACTGTCTGTACACCTACAAAGTTCTCAATGCTTCGGTTAGCATTCTAGGGACTCTCATTATGCTACCATGGAAGTGTGGTGCTATTTCGAGCCTTGTTAGTGGTCTATAATAGTGATTTATTTTTATTTAATTTGTGCCCACACAATTTGCGTTATAAAATAATTATCAGTTCGCACTAAAACTGGGCAGAGAACGGTTGACTTGGTAGCAATATGTTATTAACCCCTAGGTTCATTTTGCACCAGAGTTGTCCTTTAAATACCCTTTCTCATGATTGGATGCACCTGTCTATGAAGTTCAAGGATTAATGAGCTCACCAAATCCAATTGTGTTTTCCAATTAATCAGTGCTTGTTAGTTACAGGTCTTCAAATCAACAAAATGACAAGGGTGCCCAAATTTATGCACCTGTGTAATTTCATTTTGATGCATATAGCACATTTGCTGTTAATCCAATTAACCTTATTTCACTACTGAAATATTACTGTGTCCTTCAGTTATTTGATAGATCAAAATGAAATTGCTGATCCAAACACCCAATTATTTATGAATGAAAATCATGGAAATTGTCAGGGGTGCCTAAATGTTTGCATACGACGGTATAATAATATTTCTCACACCCTAAATAAGACTGGAGACCCTCCATGAGGGATTACCATATTTGTCTGCAGAAAGGCTTCAGTGGAGACGTGTGACCAGTAGGTTATTATTCAATATGCACAAATCACAGATTTGCAACACTACACATGGTGCCACTTATTTGAAACATTAAGTCAGCAATTACAGAAAGCAGCACAGTGGCAAAATACACATTCAGTGGATGTGAAATAGTTTTTCTTTAAGCTTACATTATATGTTGCATAATTGATTGACTTCAGTTTGATTTATATTGTGAAGGATGTAGCCTATTTCCTGTATATTTAAATGCATTCATATTTGTTTTCATATTTTTTTTATGTTGCTTTGTAACAATGGCAAATATTTTGGCAAAGTTGTTCCATAGTGGGCCTGATGGTTACGGCCCTAATGGTTATACCTCTGATGGTTATGATGATGGTTATGATCCTGATAGTTATGATGATGGTTATGATCCTGATGGTTATGATTATTGATAGTTATGATGATGGTTAGGATCCTGATGGTTATGATCCTGATGGTTATGATGCTGATGGTTATGGCCCTGATAGTTATGATGATGGTTATGATCCTGATGGTTATGATCCTGATGGTTATGATAATGGTTATGATCCTGATGGTTATGATGATGGTTATGATCCTGGTGGTTATGATGATAGTTATGATCCTGATGGTTATGATCCTGATGGTTATGATCCTGATGGTTATGGCACTGATGGCTATGGCCCTGGTGGTTATGATCCTAATGGTTATGATGATGGTTATGATCCTGATGGTTATGATCCTGATGGTTATGATCCTTATGGTTATGATCCTTATGGTTATGATCCTGATGGTTATGATCCTGATGGTTATGTCCCTGATGGTTATGGCCCTGATGGTTATGATCCTGATGGTTATGATAATGGTTATGATCCTGGTGGTTATGATCCTGGTGGTTATGATCCTGATGGTTATGATGCTGATGGTTATGGCCCTGATAGTTATGATGATGGTTATGATCCTGATGGTTATGATGCTGGTTATGATCCTGATGGTTATGATCCTGGTGGTTATGATCCTGATAGTTATGATCCTGATGTGATGATGGTTATAATCCTGGTGGTTATGATCCTGATGGTTATGGTCCTGGTGGTTATGATCCTGATGGTTATGGTCCTGATGGTTATGATCCTGGTGGTTATGATCCTGATGGTTATGATCCTGATGGTTATTATCCTGATGGTTATGATCCTGATGGTTACGATGCTGATGGTTATGATCTTGATGGTTATGATCCTGATGGTTATGATGCTGGGTATGATCCTGATGGTTACGATCCTGGTGGTTATGATCCTGATGTGATGGTGGTTATAATCCTGGTGGTTATGATCCTGATGGTTATGATCCTTATGGTTATGATCCTGATTGTTATGATCCTGATGGTTATGATCCTGATGGTTATGATGCTGGTTATGGTCCTGATGGTTATGATCCTTGTGGTTATGATCCTGATGGTTATGATCCTGATGTGATGATGGTTATAATCCTGGTGGTTATGATCCTGATGGTTATGATCCTGATGGTTATGATCCTGATGGTTATGGCCCTGGTGGTTATGGCCCTGGTGGTTATGATCCTGGTGGTTATGATCCTGATGGTTATTATCCTGATGGTTATGATCCTGATGGTTATGATCCTAATGGTTACGATGCTGAATGTTATGATCTTGATGGTTATGATCCTGATGGTTATGATGCTGGTTATGATCCTGATGGTTACGATCCGTTTGGTTATGATCCTGATGTGATGATGGTTATAGTCCTGGTGGTTATGATCCTGATGGTTATTATCCTTATGGTTATGAACCTGATGGTTATGATCCTGATGGTTATGGCCCTGGTGGTTATGATCCTGATAGTTATGGCCCTGATGGTTATACCTCTGATGGTTATGATGATGGTTATGATCCTGATAGTAATAATGATGGTTATGA
>JACXGM010003348.1:23500-36758 GCA_016801145.1 Umbra pygmaea
GATGCTGATGGTTATGATCTTGATGGTTATGATCCTGATGGTTATGATCCTGATGGTTATGCCCCTGACTTTTCGCAACATCTCCTCAGGAGGTTCAAGCCTTAAATATCTAGATGTGTCCATCCTCTAATGCACATCTTTCTAATTGTTCTTTCTCCACCTCAAAGCGCCAGGATCAGACCTTATCTCTGCAAAAATGACGGACCATCTTATCAGTCCAATCGAATTTGCTTTCTAAACCAATGGTAGGTAAGATCCAAACCCAAGTAGCAACATTTAGTAATTATGTCATTGGCTTTAATACTCTGGTTAGAGATACTCAAATCACTGATAACGTTTTATCAGAATGATCCAAAGAACTGTTTTCTAAAACACCCCCCTTTTGATGTCACCTATTGCAATTTAAAAATTGTAAAGCTGGATTCACACCAGGCCCGGCAAAAAATTACAGCACAGCATCGTAATGCAGACTCACGTGTACACCGCAATCAACATCGTAATCAATCTTCTGCATCTAGGAGATGGTGGGCAACATTGCATACAACTGTCCTCCTCCAGCAAGGCGACTGGCAGGAGCTTTTTTCAGTTTAGTATTCATTGACAATACGAAAACTATCTACTGAGCTGTCAAAGCTTTTCTTGCAATCCCATAAACCCATAGGTGAAAGCGACATATTAGCTCTTCATCGGTGGTAAATCAACTTCCGGTTCTGGTGCCGTATGGCAAAGCACTGCAGAAGTTGGATATTTCAACTCTTGCGACACACCCACCGCACCTCATCCACATTTTGCGGGTTCCGGTAGATTTGCCGCAGCGGTGCGCATTGCTTCCTATTGAAATGAATGGACTTCTGCCGCAATGCAACCAGTTTGCCGGACCTGGTGTGAATCCAGCTTTACACTGAAATACGTTACACAATACTGGTTGTCCAAGTTATTAAGAGGCATATTGTTAACAAATCAGCATTTTACAAGATAAAACATTTAAAAAGATTATGTTTTTCAGAAAATTGAACATGTCCAGTAGATGACATTACAGAATCTTATAGAAAGACTGGAACATCTTTAATATGTCATGATTGATATTGCAGTATCTGATTATTATGATAGTTCTAATCTGGAAAACTAAAATTAGAATATGGATCATTCTGATAATTTGAATAACTGGACGAGTTTAAGGTTGACAACTTTTTTTTGGGTTGTGTGTCGTGGGTCATGTTCATTAAATACTTCCCACAGCAAGAAAACATAGTGTTTCTCATTAGTGAAGTACTGCACACCCTGTATATCCGCATTTCTCAATTCACTGCGAGTTCTACAGCTTCATGCTTAATGAACATGCTCTGAATCATAGAATGTAACAAGTTAACATTACAAGGTGCTGTATTCATCCTGTCTAAAGGCCCATTACACTGTCCATAAAGTTCAGCTCAGAAACAGCAATTGGCACAAAGCCACAGCTAAATCTAGCTGACATGAAGAACAGCAATAGCAGCAATAAGCAGCACTCTGACCGTGTCCGTCACACCACTGCCTCCGCCCTGTCTGTGGCAGCTATTCCCCAGTCGACGGAGCTGGTCAGCCTCCCCCTCCCACTCTGTTTGCCGCTGGCCGACTCCCAAACACTGTACCACCGGGGCCTGGTATGAGGTGGCCATCTTTTGGGGCTGGTTAGGGCTGGAACCATCTGTGGGCCTCTGACCATTGTAGAGAAGGAGGTGGCCCACAGAGTCCCGCTCCAAGCGGAAGAGTTCGTACTCGGTGTGGGGCAGCCGGATACCCAGGGCAGCACAGCCATGTGTCGGGGTGACGTCCTGCTCCATGCCCTGGCGCCACGAGCCCTCGGCCCCGCATTCATTTCCCCGGAAAACATTGAGCAGGGAGGTGGTGGCTTGGTCCATAGGAGTCACCGTCATGTGGTCCACTGTGAAGACAAACGTAATCAGTGTGTATGCTTTAGCTTTCATTTTGTAAATACTTTAATTAGTTTTAATGACAGGAAAGTAGGAAAGACAGAGGCTAGGGAGACAGGTATGTAGGGGGAGACAGAGAGGAAGGGCAAAGGCAGTCAAGCCGGGGATCAAACCCACATCGCTAGTGGTCATGTGTAGTCATGAGTTGGGTGCTTTGACCGCTACACTAAAAATGTGCACTCGAAAATATATCCTTAAACATCATCCCTATATGCTAATTTAAATAATCATATTCTCCTCTTAGGTGCATTGCCAATATCATTTCTTGAATGGAGAGAAGGGTATGTTCTCTCTGACATTGTTAACAATCAAGCCTACATATCACACTTGAAAAAGCAATATGCTCTACCTGGTTATTTTTATTTAATGCATATGGAGTACCCTCTGGTTTAGAGCTGGTACGTCATCCAATCCATAAGATTATGACTGCCAGGGTACAGTAAGGGCATTGTTGTACAATTATAAATACTTTTACTTAAATTACCATATCAACAACTACCAATCTACTTAAAATGGAATAAAGATATTGCAGCAGTGGATGTAACTTGGAATCCTGTCTGATCCAAACCCATCATCAAGAAATCCTAAACACATAACAACTCAATACAATGTTGTTTACCTGATTTATTAAACTCCTAATACACTTTTCTAGATTAATAAATACAACCCCTGCCTGTATCCTCTGCATCAGGCTACTCCTGGTTTTCTAGATTAATAAATACAACCCCTGCCTGTATCCTCTGCATCAGGCTACTCCTGGTTTTCTATATTAATAAATACAACCCCTGCCTGTATCCTCTGCATCAGGCTACTCCTGGTTTTCTAGATTAATAAATACAACCCCTGCCTGTATCCTCTGCATCAGGCTACTCCTGGTTTTCTAGATTAATAAATACAACCCCTGCCTGTATCCTCTGCATTAGGCTACTGCTGGTTTTCTAGATTAATAAATACAACCCCTGCCTGTATCCTCTGCATCAGGCTACTCCTGGTTTTCTAGATTAATAAATACAACCCCTGCCTGTATCCTCTGCATCAGGCTACTCCTGGGGCCTTCTGGCAGACTGTGGCATTAACATTGTGAAGTATTCTTTCAAAGTCGATCCAAAGTCTACCCAATGTAATCCTGCTCAATGACGACTCCTCACTGAATTGAACATCTAGAGGAAGAAGGGTCTGGATCGCTGGCTCAACAACAGCCCAGAGCATGGATGCCTTATGTAGATAGGCTCCTTCTACTCTACCTTATCAGCAATGGATCTCTTCCTTTATAGCCTTAGCTCGGCTCCTGCAATCAGTGTCTCGACTGAATAGTGCAAACTCAGACAATATCAACAAGTACAGTCATGGACACAAGTTTTAAGAATGTCACAAGTATTGGTCTCCACAAAATCTTCTGCTTCAGTGTTCTTATATCTTTCTGTCAGTAGTTACTTTGGTATACTGAAGTATAATTACAAGCATTACATAAGTGTCAAAGGCTTTCATTGGCAAAGACATTCAGTTTATGCAAAGAGCCAATATTTGCAGTGTTGACCCATCTTTTTCAAGATCTCTGCAATCCACCCTGGCATGACGTCAAATAACTTCTGGGCCACATCCTGACTAAAAGCTGCCAATTCTTGAATAATAAATGTTTGGATTTTGTCAGAAGTTGTGGGTTTTTGTTTGTCCACCCGCCTGTTGAGAATTGACCACAGGTTCTCAAATGGATTAAGGTCTGGGGAGTTTCCTGGCCATGGACCCAAAATGTTGATGTTTTGTTCCCCATGCCACTTACTTATCACTTTTGCCTTATGGCAAGGTGCTCCATCATGCTGTAACAGCCATTGGTCATCACCAAACTTTTCTTGGATGGTTGGGAGAAGTTGTTCTCGGAGGATATGTTGGTAACATTCTTTATTCATTGCTGTGTTCTTAGGCAAAATCGTGAGTGAGCCCATTCCCTTGGATGAGAAGCAACTCCACATATGAATGTTCTCAGGATGCTTTATTGTTGGCATGACACAGGACAGATTGTAGCGCTCACCTTGATTTCCGGATGGCCCAAACAATTGGAAAGGGGATTCATCAGAGAAAATGACTTTACCACAGTCCTCAGTGGTCCAATCCCTGTACCTTTTGAAGAATATCAGTCTGTCCCTGATGTTTTTCCTGGAGAGAAGTTGCTTCTTTGCTGCCCTTCTTGACACCAGGCCTTCATCCAAAAGTCTTTGCCTCACTGCACGTGCAGATGCACTCAAATCTGCCTGCTGCCATTCCTGAGCAAGCTCTGCACTAGTGGTGTCCTGAACCCGCAGCTGAATCAACTTTAGGAGATGGTCATGGCGCTTGCTGGACTTTCTTCACAAAAATTGAACATCTCTCCTTGAAGTTCTTGATAATCTGATAAATGGTTGATTTATCGTAATTCCTCAAATAAAGACCGGGGCCTTTATTTACCTCTACTGCAGAAGGCAACCAGCTTTTATTTGAAGCAGGCTTTTATTAGAGGCAGGCCTTTATTGCTGATTCCCTCTGTTTGATAAGTATAATTGGCTATATTTTTGTGTAAATCCCTGTTCCAGTTTGCCTTTTATTGCTGCATTACATTGTTATCGCAATCTCAACACTTCTTGTAACCATTCCAAATCCAATACGTAGTTGAAAAAAGTTGTTGAAGATTCGATCGCTTGCACTGAATGGGAGCCATGTTATTTCCAGTGTAGTTACTGCCATCTACCTGTACGTTAATACAAACAACACCAAGCTGAGTAAAACGTACAGCCGCATTGACTGAAATATCAGTAGGACAATTATACATAGCGATACTATTTCCTGCTCCGGCAAGCTGGCATTCTTTAAATGTTCCGTCCAACCCAAGTTGCGACTACCCTGAGTTGCGACTACCCTGAGTTAGCGTTTCAACCTGGTAGTGAGTAGCGTAACTTGTGCTAAATTAGGTTTGGAACAAAAACCTACAGAGCGGCAGCTCAAAGGAGCAGAAGTACCATAATCCGAAAATAGCATGAATATACTGTTGAATCTATTAAAGTGATAGAAATGTACATTACGCTTAACTGGAATGCACATTATATGAAAGGCACCTATAGGGGATTATCCACACGTAATATTCCCCCAGCCTTTATTTAAGACTGGCCTTTATTTGTCTGTGTTGACCACGCCCCCGGCCACTATCAGAGGCCCAGTGTTTAATTGACTACCAGTTTTTATTTGAGGAATTACGATAAGTGCAATCTTACTAGCGGCATATCTTTGCTTGTGAAGCACGTTTTGTGCAAAGTACTGATGACGCATGTGTTCCTTGCAGGTAACCATGGTTGACAGAGGAAGAACAATGATTTCAAGCACAACCCTCCTTTTAAAGCTTTCAGTCTGTTATTCTAACTCAAGTCAGCATGACAGAGTGATCTCCAGCCTTGTCCTAGTCAACACTCTCACCTGTGTTAACGAGACATTCACTGACATGATGGCAGGTGTTCCTTTTGTGGCAGGGTTGAAATGCAGTGGAAATGTTTTTTTAGGGATTCAAATTGAAATTCATCTGGGTCACTCTTCATGACATTCTGAGGTATTTGCAAATTGCCATCATCAACACAAGCAGCAAACATTGTGGAGACCAATTCTTGTGTTATTCTCAAAACTTTTAACCACGACTGTAGATTACAGTTGTTGACAAATTGAATTTTCTCTATACATAAAGCAAAAGGTTTGTGGACACCCCTACTAATGGTGAAGGAGGGACAGGGGTCTGGGGCTGTTTTTCAGAGTAGGAAAGGGGCAGTGGTAAATCTGTAAGGTATTTGTAATTTCTGCTGTTGTGTGTTGTTTTGTCGTGTTAAATAAAAATGTACAATTAAAATTTTATCACAAAAAACAAAACACCAGCACTTATCTAATTCATATTCAAGGCACTGCCTTAATGCAGCAACCACGGCGGTCTCGGGGCACAGTTCATGTAGAGATATGGGCCTTCTGTAGCACATCCAATGTGGTTCTGGTTCTCATCAGCGTATTTGTTTAGACTACTTTATAATGGTATGCTAATAAGCAGTGCTCCTTTACATGGTGTATTATTGACAGTGTTCATGTTGACCGTGACACCAACCTGTGAAGACAAACTCTGTCCCTCCCAAGACTCTGCTGGAGAGAACGGCTCGGCTATAGTGACCCCGGGCAAACAGAGTGAACGTGGGGTGTCTGCAAACTGGGTCGGCATAATGCCGGTAGTGTCCCATCCAAGTGCGGTTGTGGTCATCAAAAACGAAATGTCTGGTTAGGAAGAGGGCCCCAGGGCGGACCTCACAGCGCTGGCTGACCCACTGTCCCTGAAGTTTAACCGGCAGGTTGTCTTCGCAGGGCAGGATCGGGGGATGATGTGCGTCTGCCTCGGCGATGACTCTACAGACACCACACGTAGAGTCATGGCTCTGCAATACAGAGTGTTTCAGAATATAAATGCTTCCTTTTGTGATTCAAGAGATATTGGCATACCTGCACTAGACTGTGGATTTGAGAGTGCAAACGAATTTGACATTTGAAACTAATGGCTGAAACGTGAACATACATTTTAGAGCAGTTTGATGAGTTAAGGCACCATGAGTAAGTAACGTCACTGATGCCATTTGAAATGTCAACAGACAACCGATCATCATGGGGAAACACGAAGGAAGCAAGAGGCCTTTCAAGCTGAAGAAGCAACGGTCTGTCCCACCATAACAACCCAAAAAGAGAACAGCCTTTTTTAACAACCCAAAAAGAGAATTTCCTTGTTTGACTTCTTAGAATTGAATCACTATTGTTTGTTTCAAGTCTATTTAGCGTATCTCCGGCTGTCATTAATCCACATGGACGAACCACTCCTCATTATTTGCATTGGCATTATTTTATCAGCGGAACCCCCTCTTTCCAGTTGTATTGGTACCATGTTGGTATTGTGCAGGGTGATGTCCTACATCATTGAAGTTGCTATTTTGTCATTTTCATTTCCTACTTGCTGTCTGTAATGTGTTTAGTAAAAAAGGCGAAAGTCAAAAAAACATGACCAATTTTGAGGCGCGATAGCTCCGGCTCTCATAAACCCACATGGATCAGCCACCACTCATTCTTTTCGGCTGATCATTTTCTTTCCAACGGTACCAAGGTTTAGTTGCTAGCATGGACGGTTCACGAGATAATCGCGATAGAATCGCACTTGACGCTCTAGAGCGTCGGGAGACTGTGGAGGGTTTCAAAATGCCTCGTGTGCCAGATCGAAGGACCAGGCGGGCCGCATCTGGCCCGCGAGCCGTAGTTCGCCCACCTCTGCCCTAGACTGATGGCAGCAATGAAAACAATCCCAATAGTACAGAAACAAAAGCTTTGCTCTCTGGCCTAAACACAGCTGTGGTGGGGTGTGTACTACAACTGCTTCATCTTCTGTGGGTTTCCAAGTCCAGGATCGGGCTTCCTGGACTTACAATGACAGTGGAATAGCAGGGGCACCCTACAAGGGGTGGACAGGAGGGGCCTCGGTCACCGTAATACAATTGATGCCCCCCCCCCCCCCCCCACTGAACTCCGTTAGAAAAAGCCCTGCACTACAACAATATACAAAAAATAGAAATATAAAATACAAACATTAAGAAAAACAACCACTCTTCTGAGAAGAACAATTAATCAATGAATTGGTTTTGTTTTGCCACCCAAAAATTCAGGTACCCCATCTTAGCCTGGCTCCGCCCTCCTACGTACTTAATTTCCTTCAGTAATCCGTCTGGGTTTGCAGCATATTCCCTGGTTTTCTCCTAACAATTTTTTATTCCAATCAGCGAACAGAGGGAGTGGCTGAGAACGATGAGGTTGATGTCCTGCGCTAGTTTGAGTGACCAAACTTTAGCGATTGGTTGTGGCAGATCCAGAGTGGCTCAGAGCCGATCCAATAACTTTAAAGTTCAACAGAGTAGCCGCCTTCAATGAAGTTAACGCTTGTCAATGGAGAGTGGCTCTCATGTATGTACAAGATAAAATGTACGTACGAGAGTCAGGTAGGACCAGGCTAACCCCATCTGACCACCCCTATGAAAAAGTTCTAGGGCACCACTGTTGAATAGACAAAATATTATTATGTATTTTTGCATTCAAAGTTTAATGTAGTTTATTTTTTCAGATTTGAGAGTTCTCATTGGACACATCCAGAACATCAAGGATCATGTCATAAATATTAAATGCCTTTTAGACTCAAAACCTTCTACATACAATGTTAGTCAACGTCCTGTTATGTGTGAAGCCCATGTCGGTGGTGGGGCATCAGATTAAAGCTATAGTAGAGCGTGACTGCATTCAGTCAAGCATGAATGTAGCATCTCCAACACCACCCTAACATAAATAACTCCTTTCCAATATGAATTGGGGTCAGCTTTTAACAGCACCTGATTAACATTACCCTGAAACATTATCGGCTGGCTGTTTAATTGATAAAAAAATTAAAGTGTGGTTAAATGCTGCGCGAGACATAAAGGGAATAGATTGTTTTGTCAGGGAAGAAAAGAGGAAGCTTCTGAACTGAAGGCCGGGTTGCATCTCTCTGGTCCACCTCCAGTAGTATCCCTCTGCCCTCCATACTGCCCGGGGCACACTCTCCACCACAGAGCCCGGGCAGAAATTCAGATATTCAGAGCAGAACACACTGCACCACTATTTGCTATTCTCTTTGAAGAGTGACTGTGTGGAGAACCAACCAACAGATGATCACTACCTTGTATTGCTCTGCTGCTTCTGGGTTTTTGCACAATTCATAATATTTCCCGTTTCGCCCACACAATCTAACAGAAAAAGCTTTTGTACAAAACATCAGCATGATTTTTGAAAGGAAGAATGGAGTACACAGCCCTGGAATATGATGTATCAATTACTGTAGGCTACGTATGTGACAACATCACTGTAACAGTTTGTCATCTTCAATATCTTCCAAAAACATCAGAAACCGTTCCTCTTCAAAGTGCATCTTAAATAAGACAGCTCTGTTTTATCCCACCCCAAACCCACCCGACCAAACAAACAAAAAAATGTCTGCCTCTAACACTTACTCTGGCTTTGCTCCTAACTTCTTCATTTTCAAACACACAGAGATACTTAAAGACCATGGAAGAGTGTGTGGTGGTCCCACCTTAAGATCGATGTACTGACTGTAAGTGTGTCTGCTAAATCACTCAAATGTAAATGGAAAAGCAATATCCATAAAACTTTTCAGTGGTCAGGGATTTGACCAACACATTCACGCATACTGGAATATGACATACTGCCAAAATATCTAGTAGAAGGTATCTTCTTTCACTGAGTAAATAAGGGATGACAACAAGACCCGGACCACACCAAATATACATTAGATCAGATGATTAAATATTTTGGTGTAATGGTCTAAACTCCTGACTCTGGTGCATGCATGTTCCCTGGCAACAGAGTTTCAAGCCTCGGCTCAGCTGACTCTCTGTGCCCTTTCTATCTGTTTCCCTCTACAAACCTGTCGGTAACACTTTATTTTGAGAATCCAAAAAGTGTATCTGTAGATGCTCTACAGATTATCTGCAGACTAGCAACCACATTTTAACAAACTATCTACAAACCCTAACCCTAATCCTAACCTTAACCCTTCCTCCAATGTTAACCCTAACCTTAACCATTACCCTAAAACATATTCTAAACTTACCCCTACCTTTAAAATACACAATTAGTTGCTTACCAACCTTGCTAACCAACCTGTCTCCCTAGAATCTGCTTCCTCTCCTGAAAAATAGACTACATTTGATTATAGATATTCTACGTTATCGCTCTGACTTGCACCAACCTTGGTCTTTTGCAGTGGCGGTTGGTAGCTGGAGGGTTTGTGCTGGGACCTCTGGGCATGCTCAGTGTGGATGTCCCCGAGGAAGAGTTCCTCAATATGGTGATCCTGGTGGTGGCGTCCCTCAATGCGCCACAGCTGTAGCTCGTTCAAACTGAAACCGAGCCTGTGGGCACAGGCCCCCCACTGCACCGCCTCCTCATCGCTCCAAAGGTTATAGCTGACACGAGGCTGCCACCGCTCCCCTACACCCAGAGACGCAGCTCCGCAGCCGGGCTTCAGCCACCGGCTGAGGTCCTCGGCTGCTTCTGGGTTGTGGAACACAACCTGGACATTTTGAAGATGGTAGTCGGCCTCTGTGCCTCCGCGGACCACCCAGGAGGCCTGGTGCATATGCAGGTGGCCCCGGGCGAGGAGGGTGTAGGTTGGAGAAGAGCATCGGTTGTCCCTGTAATGGAACTGGAGGGCCTGGAAAGTGTTGTTCTGGTGGAAGAGGTAGGACCTGGTGATGAACTCTGGACCAGGCCTGACCTCACAACTGGCGGGGATAAAAAAAAATAAACATAAATGATTTACCAATCTGATATTATACTAACTGGCTAACTAAAGTTTAACCTCCAACCTTTAACTGCCCTGGTTGGTTTAACACCATAAGCCTAAGAAATCTGAAGCTGAATTTGTTTTGCAAAGTCATCTTATATACTCAATAATACTAACACAACAGCTACTGCAGCAAATTCCTCAAGAGGTTGTGATCTTTCTGTGTTTACAACTGTATCGTCTGTCAGGACTATCTCTGAATTCGCTATACAAAAGTGACTGCACAATTCTAAAAATCAGTGCCTTAGTAATGGGTTATAACAATGAAATTTTAAAACCGTTTTACCGTTAATATTAAATTACCTGGTGGACACCCAGTGGCCTGCGATTTTGGGAGGCATTTGCACCGAGATCTGGCCTCCACCTTGGAGGTGTTTGAGCATGTAGTGACACTGCGACTCAACAGTAACAGCACGCTGACGCAGCTGCCCATGTTTTCTCCCCAGGGACCGGACACCGGCTGCTATGTCAGAGTACAGAGGACAGCAACCTGTCAGAACAGTAGAGACAAGGACATGTCGAATAAATAAATAAAAATGTAACAGTTATTTCAAGAGATAGAAATATTGAAATTATGAATTTTTAGTATTCTAGTCCGTTGTCAATTTATTTACATTGTAGACTAGTTTGAACAAAATAAAACAAAAACAAAAAACGTTTCTGCTAAAATGTCTACATTCTATTAACACATTAACCAACTACACAATATTAATATTGTAGGTTATCAAATATACAAAACAATTTAGACTAACTAAATACACATATTCCAAACTCACCACTGAAAAGAAAAGCAGTAGAAATAATTAATTTAATCAGTGACATTTCTAGTCTTATCTGAGACGACACTTAAAATCGTTGAATTAGGTTCACTATGACTGTTTAAAAGTCTTCTCAATCATCAATTGCCTTTAATCCCATTTGCCCCTTTCGACCCGGTCGATTGCAAAACAATAAAATACATCCAAGAAAAATCCGTGTTCAATCGTTTCAAGAAGCGTGAATTGATGCCTTGATATGAAATCAAATGATTTCACATAATTATTATATAGCGGTAAAATCCAGCAGCTCTTTAATATTGCTTTGAGAAATGCTGTTAATCATTTTGTTGGGGTCTCTTTCCGCGCGCTCCTCTCTGTCCTCGGTCTGTCATAGTTGACGATCACAAAAGCCCTAGTATCAGAGAGGGGCACATCATGCTGTGAGTCAGAGCCCGCCATCAAACAGATAAGGCAAATTCTAAAGTGATCATGAGCTAAGTAAACTCCGGTAGGAGGAAAAAACACTGATGTGCCTGTGTTGTAATAAAAGCAAGACCAACTAAATTACATTTGGACTGCAAACTGACAGTGTACAGTAGGCTACATGACAATTTAAAAAAAATGTAATCAAAGAACTTAGGCTTGTCATTTTTCAATTACATTCAACATTTGCTAGTTTGATATCAAATGTCCGACCGGTGGTGTACATTAATATAAATGTAAAACAAACATTAAATTACTGTTTAAAGTAACGGCCCAAGGAATGTCTCACAAAACTTTATATTCTGTGTAACTCATAAAAACTCCCAAATAATATCATTTACATGCCCTACTTTTTATTTGTGACTAAAACATAAACTGAAATAAAACACTTAAAAAAAGAAAAATAACTAATCTTAAACACACCAGTTAAAATGCCATGGATTATGCATGATGTAATTCTCCTGAGTCCTGAGGAGGATGAACTGGCCAATCAGAGGTCTGTAGAAGAATGAGTTGCCCAATAAGTGATCTGCTTCACTGAATACTTTTTATAACCACTATACACCCACACTATTCCAATAAATAAAATCTACTTTCAAACACATTGAATGACAATGCATTTTACAAGAAAACTATGTAACTCATATCAATAGTAATTATAGTTGGTTTTATATTGGAAACCCTGGGCATATGTAGGTAAAGCCACACCTCCCCTAAATCATGAATGCACTGCACAGTTAGTTACAAAGAACAAACGGAATAGAATTTCACATCAGTATAGCAATATAAATGTAATAACCAAATGCATTTCTTATCTCCATTGAAATCTCCTGGGTTATGAATTATTTGGTGGAATATAAATATGCCTTGCAGTTGAGTAGTGAGAGGGATATATGTCAGAGTGTGGTCGAAAATACCTCTCAGTCCAATTTGTCCTCAACTGCATTTCCTCCGTGACCTGATGGGGTTTTCTGCTACTGTATATGAATTATGTATTGGTTTGGTGGAGTCAAAACACAAGAAGCCTACAGTATAAAATCCTGCTCCTCAAATAAACAGCAAAGTAATTTATCAACCCAAGTGTTTCATGTAAAAGCTGTGAAGTGCTATTGGTGTGTTCTGCCATCAGCCCTCTAGCTCAGTATGATGTTTTTGCAATAAGATAATTAGTCCACGCACTTAAATTGAACATATACATCCATGAATAGTATCAAAGTGTACATTTTTTTTACATTATACATTGTGGGTCCAGAAATAAGTCTAAACTGTCACTACTATGATGACTAAATTCAGTATCCTAAAATGTTATATTAATCTTTTAACTTGCAGTTGGTTTCACCTCAAAGTGTGTGTGTGTGTGTGTGAGTGCATTGGGGAAAGACTGCTCCTTGTGCTCACTGGGCGTCTGCCAGCCTGCAAGCCCAGCCTGGCAGTGGCTGGCCCAAACCCTTCAGGGAAGCTAAGCATATTTAACAAGACCAAAATATACTTACTAAGGACATTTGTGTTGCTTAATGAAAACATGCTTGCTTGGGACACCACTGGTGCTCAAAGGAGTTCAAAGGCAACCCGAGGAAATACAAAAAACCTTTCAAGCCTGCTATTAGGAGTTTCTTGAATGA
>JACXGM010003349.1:13167-42437 GCA_016801145.1 Umbra pygmaea
AGAGAGGGGAGACAGAGAGTAGCTGACCAGGGGACTAATAGAGAGGGGAGACAGAGAGTAGCTGACCAGGGGACTAATAGAGAGGGGAGACAGAGAGTAGCTGACCAGGGGACTAATAGAGAGGGGAGACAGAGAGTAGCTGACCAGGGGACTAATAGAGAGGGGAGACAGAGAGTAGCTGACCAGGGGACTAATAGAGAGGGGAGACAGAGAGTAGCTGACCAGGGGACTAACACTGATTTAATACTGACTGTAAAGGAATATTTTACCCAGTTTTCACATGCATTCCTAGTCACCATGGCTACTGTCTAAAAATATAATAATTTGTCGTATGATTCCATCTTAGATACTGACAACTTTTGTCCGTTGAAATGGTGCACCGTTGCGTCAAATGGGTCATAATACATCCTGTAAATATCACAAGAACCTGAGGAGAAAGAGGCTCACACATTCACATTCACACACACACACATACAACACACACACACAACACACACACACAACACGCCAGGATGACAATGTGCACCCAGCCCTCGACACCCCCCAACTTTGTCCTTGGTGACGACGACTGAGGTTGACTTGTTCTATCGACTGTTTCAGAATAGTCAGTCAGGAGGCAATTAACCCTCCCTCAGCTAATTATAACACACCCCCACAGAGTCAATACTATCAGACAGGACTGAACTTGTAGATAATAACATGACCACCCTCAAATCCCTAGCTAGCTAGAGAAGCTGTCAATTTTATTTTATTGTATTTTTCCAGGTTAGTCTCATTCAGATTAAAAATCTATTTCCAAGAAAGACTTGGTCATAATACAACACAATATTTAAACCTAAAAAATAACACACAAAACACTCACATTTTCACTTTGGGAGGTTAGATGTAACTAGCAGTCCAAACACTGACAGCCTCCCACGTCACAGTCATTATCATGTTGACCCTCGCTTTAAACTCGTTCAGAGAGATAATCTCTTTCAATTTCATGGTCTTTTGCAATTTGATCCAATTGGAAGGGTCAGAGAACTGGAAGAACTTTTTTTTACCCAACTGTGTTTGTGCCTTAGGCCACAAAGTAAAAGTCTGACAGAGATACATCAGTAAATTACACACACATTGAATACACAAGGCCTAGACCCAGATAACCACCAACAACATGTCACTATCACCATGAACACAATAAGAATATGATTGGTGTACTGTATAAGGTGGACCAATCATGGGCAGAAACAGTTACTCTTTCAGGGATGATGGGGTTACAAAAGTTAAATGGTCACCTTCGTTTCCATTCACATACAGTACACAAGTACCTTTCACTCAGTGATGACCTGCACGTCATATTCTCTCCACACAGTGTCTGTTAGCGCAGGTCAGACTGTTGAGAGATTCACTGGGACCATGAAGGATTCTCTCATTAAGACCAGGCCAAAGGGTCAAATCTGCAGCAAAACTGCTAATGCTAATATACTAAATTGTGACCTTCCCATTATACCACATGACGGCACTCTTCACAAACACTGACTCTATATGAGCTATATATAATGTATACATTGTATATATGTATACAGTGTAAATATATATTTATATTTATAAGAAAATTTAAAAGAATGCTCCTGCACAACAAAATATGCTTCTCCCAGTGATTTTTACAGGAGGCTTCATATTATTAGTAATCTGGTATTCCTTTCTATACATTTGTTTAAATTAATGGAATTAAAACATATTCGGCAGATTAGTGAATGTTTGATAGTTTAGCTAGTCTAGTCATCAACAAGCAAGCTAGCATCATCAAGTTACTATTATTATTATAATTTTGTACATTTGCAGAATCTGTTTTAAAATGTTTATACTGGTGATTAATATGTTTTCAGTTGCATCGATTCTATGATGCCTGCACTTGTAAAACACACATGCTACTGGTCCAAAACACAGATTTTCATGTTTCTGATAGACATTAAGCAAGCTGGAATACATTTTTTTAATGTTATCCTAGACATTACCAATGTTGCAAATGTTGATCACTGTTGGAAATGACTCATTTAGTCATTAATATGATATTAAGGCATATATTATGGCCCGTCCACATTTTTGGAGGCCCAACCACCAACAAATTTCTGGTTACGGCTCTGCCATACACCACATATTTGACATCCCTGCTTTAATTGTGTAAGCTATTCGTGGAACGATCCTTTGTCCAGAATCCTAAAGATGCAGTATATCCAATATGAATTGGAGCTCTAATCTGTGTTATGGCTCCTATTTTGTATAACATTGGCAGTCTGGAAGACACAGAATATAATTGTTTTTGAAACAACATATTTTCCACTATAGTTTTACTTCCAGCCCTGTTTCTGTAAAGGTTGAATCTTAGAATATATCACGTACGTTAACTGTGAAAAAGCCAATCAACATAGGCATATCCTTACGTTGGTATAATAACCTATATCATGTCTTTGGAGAATACTACTGATTGCTTTAATCAAGTCTTTTCTCTGGGTACTTGCGTCAAATAATTAAAATAACAAAAAAATCACCTTCGCAGTCTATCAACGTCAATTGATGGACATTTCGAAACACTATCTTCGATATCATCTCAGTATGAATATTCATTAGGCCTATAGGACCACACTTTGAAAAAACACATGATCCTCATTATCTGTTCACCACTCAAGGACAAGTTCTTTCTTATCTGTTTACTTTTGAATAACGTCATCATCATTATATATTTATTCACTTCTTTCTGTTCAGGTGTTCCAGTGGAAATTTAACATCAGCGGGATGGATTAAGTATTATAGATCTAAAGTAATTTCCGTAAATACAGTCCCGTGTTAAGACTAATGAGTGTCGACTGAGGGACAGAAGAGGGAGTAAATATTTACATTCGGGAGATGCACCACAGCTTCGAATCTATTAACATAATGCGTGAGTGTGTGTGTGTGTGTGTGTGTGTGCATGCAAGCATGTGGATGTGACCATGCCAAGTGATTAGTGAGGTACCTGACAGGGGAATCAAAGAACACACACACCTTCAAGGACAAGCAAGGTTAATATCTTTGTGTGTGAGAACCTTGAAGCCATTTAGAAACACACTTGTAGATAAAAGATATACGGTCCCCATGAAATAATCCAATGAAGGACACTTTTTGTTCTTGGTGGACCATTTCCAGAGAAGGCTCCAAAAGGTATTCCACTTGGATCCAAAAAAAAGGTTCTCCTATGCGGGCGGCCAAATAACTCTTATTGTAATCCTTTAATATTGTAGTCACATATCAAAGATCTCACCATAATATCTTGCAGTGTGCAGTCCCAGCATACCAAATAACAGGACAGCCACAGCAAAACGAGCCTATTGGCTGCAGAATGCACAAGATATGTGTAATGATGAGCACTAACCACCCTACACACAGCAGCTCACCTCCCAGCTGATTCTGTGACTGGAGGGCAGAGGGGAAGGTAGGAAGGAGAAGAAGATGAGACGAGTGTGCTAAGTCTCAGAAATATGCACAGCCAGTGGGGTTCCAAAGAAGAATAAACATGTATCTCTACTAGAGCCCGACCGATATATCGGCGGGCCGATAATAGACATTTTCCAAACTATCAGTATTTGCAATTATAATGGCTGATAAATGAATATTAATATATATATATATATATATATGCAAACTGCCTCTGCTGAACTATTGAGGATATTGAAGAATTACTGATTTAGTACACTACCTCATATTCTGTATATAGTATATATTTTTGCTGTTTTATTTATCGGAAGTTATAAAACTTAACAGAATATTTTTTTCCAGTCTTGTTCAAAGTTATATTTATAAAGCTAATAAGTCTATTAATACTGGTAACTTAGATTGTTTTTTGTTTTTGTTGTTTTTGTTCAAATTACTAAGTTTTATACATTTTATTTATCAGAACTTTACTATATTTTGATGTTCCTCTGTTCGGTTGTGACAATGAAACAAGTTAATTTTTAATCTGCATTATCATATTATTTTAGTGAGGACTCATAAAGAACTACAAAGAACTAATATTAGGGCAATCGGTTTATGTTTTGTTACTGGTTTCTGGATTTTTAAAACTACATGTCGGCCAATATATCGGAATATCGTTTTTTTAAATCACCATATATTTGTATCAGTATCGGCCTTAAAAATGCTTTATCGGTCGGGCTCTAGAATCTACATCAACACAAAGAGTAGGGCAGATTAAAGCCTACTAACCTGCATGAACACAACGTGACACCTTCGATTAGAAATGGAGAGAGTTTCATTTAGGTCAGCTACACACTGGGTGCTAGAGGAGGGAGGTGTGGAGAATGTGGGCATTGTTGTTCTGATTAGCTGTCCATCCCCATCAACCATTTGGACACAGCACATTGATACACAAAGTGCTGGACCAGATGGTACAGTACACACACCACATGGTGAACGTAGACATACACACACAAACTGCCTGGTGAAGGCGCTAGACAGGTCAGTGCTACTGGATCACAGTGTCCAGATGCCATGTGGACTACGACTGGTTTCACTGCCAGACAACCTGATGCATGTCACACGCAGACACACAGACGCATACACCAGTACATACAGACACACACATAGAGCATAATTCCAGTAGATACATACAGACACACACAAATATTTATACATATGAAGGCAGGCACATACGTAAACACATGTTGGTACAATTCCTATTAAAATAAAGGTTAATCTCAAACCCTAACCTGGCCTTATCTTAAATAACTTAAACTTTATGTCTAAACTTAACCTAAACCCAACTCCTAAACCTCACCCTAAATGCCGAAACTTAACTCTATTTCAGATCCTAGTTCTAATGCTGCGTTCCATTATCTTTCCGAGTCGGAGCTCCGAGTCGGAGCTCGGAAGGTTGCCTAGCAATGCGCACCACACGCCCCTTTTTCCTCGGAAATCCGACTTGCCAACTCGGAGAGCACAGAGGAGACCGAGCAGGAATTCCGAGGAGGAAAACAAGATGGCTGCGCCCTTTGTGACTTGTGAGTTTAAATTGTGTTCATTGATTTTAGACCACTTTGTTTGTATAAATTACGATTTAAATAACTTGTATTACCACAATACCTAATTGCGTCTGTATCGCTTCCTGTGGGTACGAGAATCGGTCTTGTGGCGAGTGCAATATTCAATGAGGACTTGTTTCAAACGGGTGTTGCTAAAAGTGGCATGAAATTAAAAGTGACTGCAAGAACAGCTTTCCGGGTGGCGTCCATGTTTTCTCCGACTCGGACGTGCAATCCGATAATAGAACGGTTGAAGTGTGGAAGTGACGTCATATCCGAGTTCCGAGTCGGATCTTTGGGATACACGAACGCAGCATAACATTAACCTTCAACTTGATCGCACTTCAGACAAAGCTCCTTTTTCAAGAAAATTAAAATGTCCTCACCTCGCATCATTTTCCTTTGACTTTAATCTTAAGATAGTAAACACAAACACGCACTTATGGATGCATAATTACCACATGCCCTAACCGGTGTGCCGAAGGTCACGGTGCCCCTCCGATCAGCTCAGTGTCACATGCAAACACACACAAACCTACTGTACACATGCACATTCATTGGATCGGGCTGTTTCACCTGAGAGTGCTGTCGATCAGGACGGCGCCTGTCAGGCTGACATCACCTGACTGTCCTTGTTCCCTCAGCACTTTGACCAGAGGACAGCGGGATAATCACACCACCAGTACTGTGTGTCTGTGTGGGTGTGACTATGTGTGTCTGTACTGTATGTACGGTATTTCTAACTTAACTATGCATTCAATGTCCCCAAACTTTGGTCAAATGAGAAAAAGGTGACTAATAGGGACATTTTTGCTGTCCAATTTGAAATCGGCCATTTTAGAGAGTTAGGGTTCAAATTAAAGTTAGGCATTACAAGTTACTGTAAAGGCTTTTGGGATAGATTAAGTTTAGGCATAAATGCTAGGTTATAGAGGTGAGGGTAAAGTGTGTGTGTGTGTGTGTGTGTGCGTGTCTGTGTGTGTGTGTGTGTGTGTGTGTGTGTGTGTGTGTGTGTGTGTGTGTGTGTGTGTGTGTGTGTGTGTGTGTGTGTGTGTGTGTGTGTGTGTGTGTGTGTGTGTGTGCATGTGTGTGCATGTGTGTGCATGTGTGTGCATGTGTGTGTTTGTGTGCTTACCACAACAGCCAGAGGACAGCATTCTCATTACTCAGCCAATAAGTGAGTCTGATTTTAATGTGACGAGAGAAAGGTGAATGATGGGTCTTAAATGAGTTCTAGACTGTTCCTATGAAAGGTGGGCCACAGTGGGTTTCAGACAAATGTCACTCCGTTGCAGGTCACTATAATTGTGTTTTTCTAAATGTCACAGCAGGTGTCACAGTTTTTATATCAGAGACATTTCATGGCATTTTGTTGAGCCCTAGAAAAAAAAAAGGATAATTGCATGAACTTTTCAATTCTATTCAAATAACTTTTGTTTCTCGTATGAAGGAACTTCATGTGTTTTTAAGAACGTCTCTTGATAATGTAAAAGACATAAATGAGTAAATTACAGAATAAAAAGAAATGGAAGCATAGAAACGTCATTCTCCAATCACAGGCAAACAAAATATACATATAAAATCAGTCATACTGTATAATTAGAGAGTAACTCAGGCAAAAAATACTTTTTATAAGAAAGAAGTTTCTAGACTACATTTACATTCACTGAAACTCTCCAGAGATGTCCCTCTGAGGACAAGACTCCACACCTCACTGTCATCACCCTGATATTAGTTACTGTAGTATTTGTTTCAAAATATTTCCAACAAAGTGCATTTACTTGACCTTACCCGAGCGTAGGGGCCCTATCTTGTACCAGGCGCAACGCAGCGCAAAGCCCGAACGCAAGTGTCTTTGCTAGTTTAAGATCAACGCAGTTGTCAATTTCCTGTCTGACGCCCGCGCCGTTTAAATAGATAATGCACCCGGGTCCATATTTGTGCCCATGGGTGTGCTGGTCTAAAAGGGAGGTGTGTTCAGGATAATTCTGGGTTTATTGCTATCTTCAGGCATCGGAAAGTGATTGCGCCATTGCGCCATGCGCTTCACGCCGTGCGCTTAGATAGTTAAAATATGGAATACGTGGTATTTTTGTGGGATCAAATCAAATTAATGAGTATGGTGAGGGGACTGAATTTTGTCTTAAGTCTGTTATAATAACTGCCGTGTTGGTTGTTTATATTTGAACACCAGTATCCATGCCAATGTTAACGTACTATGCTATCCTACACAAATGACATAAGGCTGGTTCAAAAGGTTGCTGTTTACTACAGATATCCTGCTATTCTAAACATTTTGAATTTTTTTAAGCTATGTACATATGCTATCAAAGCAGGCTGGACAATACCTTTTCGGTTTCTAACCATTTCTATGAGCTAACTGATTTCCCATGTGGACGTGTGTGTGGTGAGTACTTGTCTCAGTAGGCTATCTTTCTCTTCTCTCTGGAAACTATGCTTGTGAATACGAAAAGGAAACTACCTGCTAGCATTGCAACCCGCTAGATTGCTAGCATGTCCGCCTTCCCTCAGAGGTCTTCAATGAAGAAGCCTGTTCCTCTGAAACACTGTTACCCTGCTAGCATGTTAGCTTCTACTATCTCATCAACAGCAGCTAGGCTAAAGGAGCCAAAGATAGGTACAGTGTTTGGCAAACTCTTCTGCATGTTGGCATACTGTTCCATGACAATAACATTCTGATTTGCATTCTCACCAGGATGTAACCTAATTACCTTGGAGCTCTCTGTGCCAAAATGGCGTCTGTTCAAACCCTAAATCTCAAAGCCAGTTGAGCTAAATCTGCAGACCTGACTGTAGAGATGTGCAGGGCAAAGCTGGAACCTTTGAGACGTAGAGAATGATAGAATCACACAGACAAATTCTCTCTGAGTCTGTGTCTCTGTTTGTAGTTATGTCCCAAACTCAGCCCTGTTCCCTAGACTATAGGCCCTGGCCAAACGTGGTGCACAATAAAGGAAATTGGATGCCAATTGGGACACACACAGTATGTCTCTTGGCTACTTTCTCTTAGCATTTTCAGCCAACAGATCCTCATTCATCTCTGCCCACACTTCCATCCTACTTATCTCACAAGCAGCTGAAGGTCTGGGGCTTCCTGGGGCTTTTGTCTTCCATCTAAAAGTAGGTTTAATCCCTTCATTAGTCAGGACCAGTTGGCCAGTGAACCCCCGTCATGTGACAAGGCTTTTTGTGTTCTCTCTGTGGTTATAGAGATGGACTACTTCCCAGATGTATCTCATCATCAATATCGTTTAAAATGTTTTGAGTTGGGTCCCTTATGTTTAAAGTGTTTAAGGTTGGCATTAGAGTTTCGCCCATGAGTAGCATACACAAATGGTAAATGGACTGCAATTATATAGCGCTTTTTGTGACCAATGGCCACCAAAGCGCTTTACAGAGCCTCACACTCACCCATTCATTCACACATTCATACAACGACAGCGGTGTCAGCCATGCAAGGCGCCAGCCAGCTCGTCGGGAGCCGCTGGGGTTAGGTGTCTTGCTCATGGACACCTCGACACCTACTTGACCCACTGAGCCACTGCTCAAGTGAGTGTGCTGCTAACAGTTAAGCTTCCTTCACTGGCCAACTGACCAATACTGTGCTTGAACCAGGTATACTCTTCTTGATAGCACACATGACTGTCCTACACACTACTTGACAATGTTCCAAACCAGTTCAGCTTACTTGAATGCACCCATTGAACAGCTTCATTGGCCAAAATTCAAACTAGCAGTGCAGTGAACGACCCTTGCCGACCCTGGCCTTCAATAAATACATTGAAGCATCTTGATGGTGACTCTATTGCAAGAGAACTGCAAGGTGGATAGCTATGTTGCTTGGTCAGACCAGTGTATTCAGCTTGGGTATATACTCTGAGGGCACACCAACACACTTAGAGATCACAGGTCGCAAAGCCACTGGGTCAGTAGTCCAGGTTCACATGTCTCACACACACATCCATGCTTACACACACACGCAAACACACAAAGCCCAATTAGCCAGGGCAGATTCTAATTTGTAGTTCCATGAAGAGCCTCGTCAGTCTGTCACACGTGATCAGGCAATGGGCCTTTTCTCTGCCAACGATACACACCTAATTGCTCACTTGCACACTTAGTCTCTCTCTCTCTCTCTCTCTCTCTCTCTCTCGCTACATTCAAGTCAAGTCATCTAGCCCACATGAGCAATGCTACAGCTATATCCTGTAGCAGCATGTGCATGTATCACCTTGTTTCATTGTGCTTGCAGTATTGGGTGACTAGAACATTGGACCCATTACCTTTCTAAATTAAGAAGGTTATGTTAGATCACCTGGCAATGCAGAAGCTCTTTGACTCATGTTTGAATATAAACTTACATATATATAGCAGAGTCGTCTAGTTTGCATGCTACCTTCCATTTCTAGACAGGATTTGAACTGAATAGTCTTGCATGCTACACGGCTACTTCCACAATTTTGAATGGCGACAGTATAGATGTCTAGACAACTTTGCGTGAAATTTTTAGCACAGGGGAGGGACCGGAAATTTAACAAGCAGAGGGAGGTGACATCACTGCTTTTCCACTACTGCTCTAGGTAGAAGTCTTAGACCCAAAAGTTGAAGCAGCCCTGGGTGGATTCTGATGCTACCTGGCTATCACCTGACCTCACATTAGCATTCCATTCATTTTAGGGGTCACTTTGACATTGAATATTAACATCCGAAGTGTTTAAAGACTCTATTTGTCCATTGTTTATTTCTAAAGAAACAGGACAATGTATAAAAAGTACCATTACATTGTACCTCACTTTATGGCCCCGTAGCAGCCGTTTTTGTGAATATATGCTCACTAATGTATCATAACCACGAGACTTACTGTTGCACAGTAGAGACATTACCATATAATCCAGGAGAAGCTTGCAGGCAATCGGGGGGACAAAGTAAAAGTAACAAAATAATTAATCAGAATACTTAAGTTTAAGTTGCTCCTGCTCCACACGCTCATGGACAACTCCACCACTACACACGCTCTCCTTCCTCTGCAAGAGGCAAGCTTCGGCATGATTCCGATTTCTCTTGGCACGGCTAAGATAAGAATTCCAACTTTCAGAGCTTTGCTCACATCACCTCTTCGCCATCACGCTCAGCTTGAGGCTATGCAGTAGGCTTGCCGGCTACCACCGAAAAAGTGCTTCTAATTGGCTTCACTTGATTTCCGTAGAAATGAATGGCGTGGCTTGGTCCATCTTGTTTACTGTCACTGCTACTGCTTCATAAAATGCGTGAGTACAATTCCCGACAATGTTTGTCCCACCTACACTGCAAAAAATCCTGTCTTAAAAATTTTGTTCCATTGGCAAAAAGTATATTTATCTTGTATTCAGGTAAAAAAAAAAACGTATTTACTTAACAAGCAATATTTGTATTAGATAATAACACTTGTTTTTAGTAAATATGCCCTGAAAATCATTGAAATTTGTTATGTTTCATTGGCAGATTAATTTACTTATTACAAGCAAGAAATACCTTGTATTCATATAATTTTTTTACTTATTTTTGGAGTGTCATTTTTTGCAGTGTACCCAAACTCATGATTGGTTGTAAAAGTGGTTTGTCTGAAAAATATGCAAAAAATGTGCATTCTTACCAGACCTTGTGTTGTTACCCAAGGTCTGGCCACACAAGACTAGGAAATTAAGGTTCTTTATATGGCAAAGATCTTGAAGAAATCCTTTGTGTACAGGTCCTTCTCAAGAAATTAGCATATTGTGATAAAGTACATTATTTTCCATAATATAATGATAAAAATTAAACTTTCATATATTTTAGATTCATTGCACTCCAACTAAAATATTTCAGGTCATTTATTGTTTTAATACTGATGATTTTGGCATACAGCTCATGAAAACCTCATAAGAATTCTCAAAGAATTAGCATATTTCATCTAACCAATAAAAGAAGTGTTTGTAATACAAAAAAAAAGAAAAACTCAACCTTCAAATAATTATGTTCAGTTATGCACTCAATACTTGGTCGGGAATCCTTTTGCAGAAATGACTGCTTCAATGCGGCGTGGCATGGAGGCAATCAGCCTGTGGCACTGCTGAGGTGTGATGGAGGCCCAGGATGCTTCGATAGCGGCCTTAAGCTCATCCAGAGTGTTGGGTCTTGCATCTGTCAACTTCCTCTTCACAATATCCCACAGATTCTTTATGGGGTTCAGGTCAGGAGAGTTGGCAGGCCAATTGAGCACAGTAATACAATGGTCAGTAAACCATTTACCAGTGGTTTTGGCACTGTGAGCAGGTGCCAGGTCGTGTTGAAAAAATAAAATCTTCATCTCCATGAAGCTTTTCAGCAGATGGAAGCATGAAATGCTCCAAAATCTCCTGATAGCTAGCTGCATTGACCCTGCCCTTGATAAAACACAGTGGACCAACACCAGCAGCTGACATGGCACCCCAGATCATCACTGACTGTGGGTACTTGACACTGGACTTCAGGCATTTTGGCATTTCCTTCTCCCCCACTCTGGCACCTTGATTTCCGAATGACATGCAAAATTTGTTGTTGTTTTGTTGTGCTGCTTCTCTGTAGCCCAGGTCAGGCGCTTCTGCCGCTGTTTCTGGTTCAAAAGTGGCTTGACCTGGGGAATGCGGAACCTGTAGCTCATTTCCTGCACACGCCTGTGCACGGTGGCTCTGGATGTTTGTACTCCAGACTCAGTCCACTGCTTCCGCAGGTCATCCAAGGTCTGGAATTGGTCCTTCTCCACAATCTTCCTCAGGGTCCGGTCACCTCTTGTCGTTGTGCAGCGTTTTTTGCCACACATTTTCCTTCCCACAGACTTCCCACTGAGGTGCCTTCATACAGCACTCTGGGAACAGCCTATTTGTTCAGAATTTTTTTTCTGTGTCTTACCCTCTTGCTTGAGGGTGTCAATGATGGCCTTCTGGACAGCAGTCATGTCGGCAGTCTTACCCATGATTGCGGTTTTGAGTAATGAAACAGGCTGGGAGTTTTTAAAAGTCTCAGGAATCTTTTGCAGGTGTTTAGAGTTAATTAGTTGATTCAGATGATTGGGTTAATAGCTCGTTTAGAGACCCTTTTCATAATATGCTAATTCTTTGATATATTAATTTTTGGTTTTCATGAGCTGTATGCCAAAATCATCAGTATTAAAACAATAAATGACCTGAAATATTTCAGTTGGTGTACAATGAATCTAAAATATATGAAAGTTTAACTTTTATCATTACATTATGGAAAATAATGAACTTTATCACAATATGCTAATTTCTTGAGAAGGACCTGTATGTTGTAAAACAATGTGTGGGGTACAGTTAAACGTACAATATGTTGTTTTTAGATGCTAGGGGTCTCTCAGTCAAAACAATAATAAATGACGCAATTTGCATTTAAAAAGCAAAAATCGCTATACCTATATTGTATACATTTTTTTGTTGTGTACTTAAATTATCCTAAATGTTTCCACCAACTTTCAAACCCAGAGAAATTTGTAATGTACTGTAATTCAAAGACACGTTTTGTCGCTCGTCAATGGTGTCATACAGTGACTTGCGAAAGTATTTGGCCCCTTTGAACACTTCAACCTTTTGCCACATTTCAGGCTTCAAACATAAAGATGAACTTAAATTTTTTGTGAAGAAGCAACAACAAGTGGGACACAATCATGAAGTGGAATGTCATTGATTGGATATTTCAAACTTTTTAACAAATAAAAAATTATTCAGTCCCTTTAATTTTAGTGCAGCAAACTCTCTCCAGAAGTTCAATGAGGACCTCTGAATGATCCAATGTTGACCTAAATGACTAATGGTGATAAATAGAATCCACCTGTGTGTAATCAAGTCTCCGTATAAATGCACCTGCTCTGTGATAGTCTCAGAGGTCCGTTGAAAGCACAGAGAGCATCATGAAGAACAAGGAACACACCAGGCAGGTCCAAGATACTGTTGTGGAGAAGTTTAAAGCCGGATTTGGATACAGAAATATTTCCCAAGCTTTAAACATCCCAAGGAGCACTGTGCAAGTGATAATATTGAAATGGAAGGAGTATCAGACCACTGCAAATCTACCAAGACCCGGCCGTCCCTCTAAACTTTCAGCTCATACAAGGAGAAGACCGATCAGAGATGCAGCCAAGAAGCCCATGATCACTCTGGATGAACTGCAGAGATCTACAGCTGAGGTGGGCGAGTCTGTCCATAGGACAACAATCAGTCGTATACTGCACAAATCTGGCCTTTATGGAAGAGTGGCAAGAAGTAAGCCATTTCTGAAAGATATCCATAAAAAGTGTTGTTTAAAGTTTGCCACAAGCCACCTGGGAGACACACCAAACATGTGGAAGAAGGTGCTCTGGTCAGATGAAACCAAAATCGAACTTTTTGGCAACAATGCAAATCGTTATGTTTGGCGTAAAAGCAACACAGCTCATCACCCTGAACTCACCATCCCCACTGTCAAACATGGTGGTGGCAGCATCATGGTTTGGGCCTGCAAAAATTTCAGTCTCTCGATGTGCAAAACTAATAGAGACATACCCCAAGCGACTTACAGCTGTAATCGCAGCAAAAGGTGGCGCTACAAAGTATTAACTTAATTTTGCACGCCCATTTTTTCAGTTTTATATTTGTTAAAAAAGTTTGAAATATCAAATAAATTTTGTTCCACTTCATGATTGTGTCCCACCTGTTGTTGATTCTTCACAAAAAATGACAGTTTCATATCTTTATGTTTGAAGCCTGAAATGTGGCAAAAGGTTGAAAAGTTCAAGGGGGCCCAATATTTTCGCAAGGCACTGTATAACCTTTGACACCTCTAGTTGCTCTAAGTTCGAGGGAACAGCCGAACATAACGTGAACAAAACTATAACATATTTAACAATACATTACCTTGTCAGTAAAAATTTTTTCTGCCGGAGACGCTAGATCGGCTGGTTGACATTGACTATGACAACAAAATCCCATGATATGAGTTACTTCCCGACATCATCCAAGGAGATTTTTTGTTATTGTTTTGATTGAGAGACCCCTAGTGGCCAAAGCATTTAGGCATGAAGAAGTGTGTTATCTGATCAATATGCTGTATCACAGCTAAATAGCTGTTCATGGCCAATGCTTTGACTGCTTCTTGAGCTGAGTGTCCAAATATTGCAACATAAATGTATTTTCTGGGAGCAAAATTTATCTGACCACAGTTGCACACTGTAGTACAATTGTTCCGCCAGAATGCATAAACTTAGAGATGACGGAAAACAAAATCGATCTTAAAAGTCATGTACAGTAGGTGTTCCCTATGAATAGTGGATTACTGATCTCCACACACACACACACACACACACACACACACACACACACACACACACACACACACACACACACACACACACACACACACACACACACACACACACACACACACACACACACACACACACACACACACACACACACACACACATACAGAAACACACTCTTTGTGGTCCTTGAGTTGACATTAATCACAATACACTTCTGTAGCCTGACTGATGTCTGTAAGATCGATACAATGTCTACCATGCTGACAAGTATTTACTCTGTCTACACCTTGCAAAGTCCCTGAGAGACAGTAAGATCATGATGTGTATGTGTGTTTGTGTGTGTACAGGTTTTACTACCCTGGTGAGACAAAAAAATCTCTGCAAGGATAGTAGAACAAGGGAACTGTGACCATGTGGGAATATTTTGTCAGTCTCCCATTAGGAAACAGAGTATTTATGGTTGAGTTAGATTTATAGTCATCTCTGAAACACAGAAGTAAATCTTGTGTAATTTGGTCAGTGTTTGTGTTTTGTCTCCATTTTAAAAACCACCTTCGCCCATTTGTGATTCGAACAAATAAACATTGATGATAACAAAAGAAAAGAGGAACACATATATCATAATTGAACTGTTAGTCACTGCTGGCAGAGACAATATAATAAAGACTCTGCCCAAAGGAGATTGGGTTTATGGTAAGCTACAGTTGAAGTTAGGAGGTAGGATTTAAGCTAAGGTGTTTGGGTGTGTTTGGGTGTGCCAGGTATTACTTTTTTCCTGGGGGCTTCTGAGCTCAACAAATGTTAGATAATTGGCATGTCACAATCATATATTTATTTTGCTGGGTGAACGATATATCACTTAAGACATTAGTTACCATCATTTTAGCTCTGTATTGGTGTTGCTAGCTAGACTACAGAAATTACTAGCTGCAATGTTAACTAGTTAGCTTAGCTGTAGCGGGGGTAGTGTATTGAGTAAGGGAAGTATATCACTTTGACATGAACTGAATTCCATAAATTTATGATCTAGAGTAAACCGTTTGGAGCTCTGGCCACACATGTCATTTTGTTGACATGTTGTGAGGCATTTACTAACTGGGTTCCTTTCCTTTTAAATCCATATATTTAACAAGATTTTGTCAGGCCTAGTATAACATGGCCTGGTATGACAGGTTTAAATTACTAGCTGCAGTGTTAGCTAGTTAGCTTAGCTGTAGCGGGGGTAGTGTATTGAGTAAGGGTTGTATATCACTTTGACATGAACTGAATTCCATAAATTTATGATCTAGAGTAAACCGTTTGGAGCTCTGCCCACACACGTCATTTTGTTGACATGTTGTGAGGCATTTACTAACTGGGTTCCTTCCCTTTTAAATCCATATATTAAACAAGATTTTGTCAGGCCTAGTATAACATGGCCTGGTATGACAGGTTTAAATTTAGTTTAGGGTTGGGGCGAGGAAGTGGCATTCAACTCCGGTTCTGGGGGACCAACACTTCACAACCCAGAGTTCAAAAACGCAAACCAGAGTGCAATACCGCAAACCAGAGTGCAATACCGCAAACCAGAGTGCAATACTGCAAACCAGAGTGCAATACCGCAAACCAGAGTGCAATACCACTGCGGTACAGGTTAGTGTAGGGCTAGGGAATAGGGATCAGGAATTTCTGGGTGTCATGTCCTCACCAGGATAAAAAAAATGTTAATCCTTTACAAAAACAAAGTGTGGGTGTGTGTTCAAGAATACTGTTGTGTGTGTCGTTCGAGCCCAAATATTAGTGACACCAACATCGTGTGCGTTGTTTACCGTTAAACGTCTAAAATATAGCTGGGAAACTACTCTGGTAGACTTGGTGACACTTCAAGACAAATCTAAAGAGCAAATCAAGTTCTAGCAGAATTCTTCCTTCTTTGTACCAGTTTCTCCTGACTGAGAGGACCTAAAGGTACACATATATGAACCTGTACACACACAGACACTGTTACACCTGCTATTGTAGGTAATTGCGCACACTTGCACTTGTCTCTTATCTGTATTTGATTGAGTTATCATGTTCCATATATATATGCCTGAGTTTAGGCCAGTTCTTTGTCAGATATTTTAGACTTTGTTTGTAAGCCATTGTATTACATGTTAAACATTTCAGTTTAGTCTTACGTGATTTTCAAATGCATCTATGGAAGATTGTTTGATGCAGTTGTTTGTATGACCTGGTTCTATTAAACTACCACTTCCTTACACTGCGACTGCCTAGTCCTTACCTTCCACATCCAGCGATGTGACAAACACACAAACACACCTCTGTCCTGCAGTGATGTTATGACCTAGAAGACCTGCCTCCAAAAGTTCTGTTAATAATTGCTCCTGCCTGAAACAACTGCAGATATGGTCAGTTACAATAGCAAACACACAGAGCCCAGAATTGGATGTCATAACAGCCTGGTCACTCAGTTGGCATCTATAGACGTTATAATTGTATTCAGAATTGGACACAATCTCTCGGGTTGTTTAAAAAAACGTTTTAGGTAATTTTTTATCTTTTGAATTAAGGCTTTTTGTAAGTAGTGTGATAACTATTTACAGTGTTGTCGAAATGTGTATGGGAAGAATGGTTTGAAATTTGACTTCACAATCCACACTGTGAGACTTAATTGTAGAATCATAGTTAACTAGCGTATAATTACAACTACAGTTGAATTACTGTTAAACTAAAATAGTAGAACTACAATTAGAGAAGAACTACAGTAGTTTGTCATGTCAGCAGCTGAATGTTATAATATGTTAGTACATTAGTGCATTATTATCTTTGGTGGCTCAGTCTCCCCTTACGGCTGAGTGTGTGTGAGTTTGCTTGTTAATTTGTGTGTGTATGTGTGTTGTTCAGTTCTGCCTGGTTGTGATGGCAGAGTAATTACAATGAGAGCTACCCTCCTATCCCGTTGTGGTGGGGTGTAATTGTGGTTGTCACGGCAGCAATCACGAACCCTGGATAAGGAAGTGCATCATGGCATGCTACTGGCTGACAACACGTCTGTGGTGATAGATCCTACAGTCAGCAGCTTTCTGTTTGGTGGTTCAGTGTGTTCTCTCTTCTGTTAGCTCCCCAGGCAGATGAAGGTGAGTTTTAGCTCAGTGTGGAAATACATTCTTGGTTTAACACACCACCCAGGTTTTATTAGTCAAGCTCATAACATATTCCATCTTTAGACTTGATCACATTTCATTAAGTCAGGACAGTGCTCTTAGTAGCAACTGTTGTTGATTGAGAGGTCCAGAGGCCAGCCAGGAATTCTGGGTACATCTGCTTTGGTTTTATAATGAAGCCTTGGCCAGTCTCTCTTACACTGCCTGCCTACTACTATTAAGAGGGCTCATTCTGGTTGAATCACAAATAGCACCCTATTCTCTACACACATGACAACATCCCCATGGGCCCTGGTCAAGTGTAGTGACCTATATAGGAAGTAGGGTGTCTTTGCGGAGGCCACCTTTCTCTCTGCCAGTGAATGCGATGAGGAGAGTCTGTTCCTTTGGCAGCAAATGTATTGTCCTTGATTCTTTAATTATACAACCAGACATGAATCCCAAACTCTTTCTCTCTCTGGCTGTGTTTGTGTGTTTGTGTGCGTATCTGCGTAGCCCCTGGGGATTGTAACATGTGCGACCCTGTGCCGAGCCCTACCCCTCTATCTCCTCTAGAGGTAGCTACCATTAAAGCTCCTTATATAAAAAGCCTTACATAAACCCCAAGCCATGCACCCAGCTAAAAATATAGCCTTCCTCGTCCAGCACCTATATATAGACCCAACGCTGAATTATTCAATATGAATAAAGGCTAACCGAAAATACAAGTAAATGCAACAATCTACCTCATCAACTGAAGTAGAGACGGTATCTTTTGGCTAGGAATGTTTTGGGGGTTGACCCATTCACTGTTGATGTGAAGGAGAAATGTTTCTGTGTTATTTTACAAGAGGTAATGAACCGCTAAAGATAAAAGAGAAAGGTGAGTTAGAGGTAACAATGGGGACACCCACCTCAAACTGGCCTCACAATGAAGATTTATTCATGTTTTACTATCACTTGTGGGTTTTTTTCCGTCCCATTTCAATGGAGACTCCATGGATTGTACTGAGATTAATATTGCACCGTCACGCCTGAAAAAACCTACACACAAGCATTTCAGATTGCACTCCTTGTTGGAAAGGTGAGCTTACAAAACAGGATGGAGGGGGTAGAGAGTAAGGTGGGGAAAGTGGAGGAGGGGGATGTGTAATATAAGAGTTTGACCTCTAAAACAACTTGGTCGTTCGTTCTTTCCAAGAAGGAGGTCTACAGTTCTATCCAGAAAGAAGGCCACATATCCACAGGCCTCTTACAACTGTAGGAGAAACACCCACAGTCCTGTTACAGTCAGGACATTTCTAAAAACATTTGGGAAACATTCCAGTAAACTTACATTTAGAGGAACCATTCTGGGAAGTAGAGACTAAGACCGTGTTCTAAACAGCGCCCTGTTCCTCCATAGTTACTAGTAATGATGCCGTGTAAGTGTGGTTTTCTGGACCAGTTAGTCCCACATGGTAGTCATTATAGAGATGTATTGAGACTGCACACTCATACTGGCCACACACACACACACACACACACACACACACACTCCTCAGTCTCGTGACCCCCCCGTGCCGAGGAAGTGGAAGTGGTATAGTCAGAAACATCCCCTTAAAAATACGGACTTAAGTGTATACCACACCCTCAGCATACCACTGGCATTAGAAGTCATCCTGACCAATCGACTGTTCTGGAGAGTATGGACCGTGTTTAAAATCATACCCTATGTATTCCTTATATAGTGTTGCCTGGTGTAGCGTCAGTGTTTGAGGAATGCCGAAATGTGGGCACCTTCAGAGCTGGATGTCTGAGCAAACCTTCCATTCCAGAAATGATGAGGATTGGTAATCTAGACCCAGTTCTGTCGGTCTAGTTAATATGATCAGTCTGAAATGATGCAAATGCACAGGATTATGGGTAATAGCTCTCAGAGAGTGAGGGGAGATGAGAGAGAGAGAGAGAGAGAGAGAGAGAGAGAGGGTGTGGTCTAAATAGAGATGAGTAAAATTGCCAGGGAGAGGAGAGAGGAGAAAAGAGGAGGAAAGTGGGGTAGATCTGAGGAGATCTGAGGAGAGCGGTAGGAGAGGGTATCCTACAATGAGGTAGGATGTCATAGTTTCTCCTGTTTTACCCCAAGTCTTATTTTCTGTGAGCAACACTGAGATTAGCATCTTCGTTTGTTGCTGATCAAACACAGAAAAAACACACACACACTTCTACTTCCAAACAAAGTAAGCTCTGTGAGCCACAGAGTGGGGGGGTCAGAGCGTGGGGGGGTAGGAGCAGGATCTGCCAGGAGGAACAGAGGCAGGAGAACAGCGTCCTTGCTCTTTTTTCAGCTAATAAACTTCCCAGCATCTCCCTGCTAGAAAACTAGACAGTCTCTTTCATATGAAACCGGAACACTCATAAACATCTCAACACTTTTCTCTGTGAAAACAGTCTATTTTCTAGCAGTGTCTTAGCTTCTTGGTTACTCTAAATACTGTAGATATTCACTCTGTACGTCTGTCTCTAATTTTCCTTGGTCCCCATTAGGACAGAAATGCCAACGTGTGTGTGTGTGTTTCAGTGTTCTACACAGTCAGATCTAGCAGTCTATAAAGCCATCTCTCCTTTGTACTATCACCATGGAAATCAGCCTAACTTCGTTTTGGGGTTAGAAACTCTCTCAGCATAACAGCTGGGGTCACACACAAACTGTCTCTCTGTTTCTCTCTATGGCTCTTGTTTCTCTCTCTGGCTCTCTGCGTCTCTCCCTCTTTCTCCGTCTCTGTCTCTCTCTCTCTCTCTCTGGCTCTCTGTGTCTCAGCAAAGCTGAAACGAGGGCCCCAGATAAAGAGCTCAGCAAGGTTGTCAGCCTGTCAGGCCCTATTAGAGTGGACTGCAGTGTGTGTGTGCAGGCAGGCGTACCACGCTCTGAGGGCCCCATCCTCCCTTTTTCATACACACACACACAGATAGACACACACGCCATCCCTGCATGGCTGACATGCTGTTTCTGACACACACAAACACACACACTCAAAATAAGTGAATGAACAACCAAGGCGAACATATCCTATAGCAGGGTGCTGTGAAAGAGACAGAATAAGTATCTCCAGGAGAGAGGGCCGGCCTGGACCTCCTCCAGTGTTCAGGTCTCCGGAGGGTTGATCAGCTACAACAAACGGATGTTTCAGTACTTTACTAAATGGTTTTTAATTGAATTCCAGCTCTCTGCTTCTGTGGAAAAAAGAGGACTTTAACAGTTTTCTTAACAAGCGTAACCTGTTTTCTTAAAGAAGAACTGCTACAGGTTTTAAAATAAAATAAGAAAAGATAATTCTAAGATTGTAATTGGGAATCTGGTGCTTTTAGAAGAAAAAAATCAATATAAACAGTATATTGTAGTGTCTAAGATAATGAAGATTTATGGCTCACTTTTAACCGCTTAGAGAGAATACGAGCGAGGGTATGTGAGAGTAGAGAGAGAGCGAGGAGGAGAGATAGAGAGTAGAGCAGTAAAGACAGTGGAGAAAAGGTAAACAGAGAAGAGAGCAGAGCAGTAAAGACAGTGGAGAATAGGTAAACAGAGAAAGAAAAAGACGGAAAGACTCTGGGAGATAGTGAGACCTTTGTGACCTGAGTAATTACTGCTCTGTTGTGTTGTAATCAGTGGTGTTGAAACCCTGCAGCCCCAGACTGTGCTGTACAGTAGTACACTGCCCTCCTCCTATTAACCTGCCTTGGTACATCTCTCACAAACATCCTCACAGGGACAAAGAGAGAGGAATAAGAAAAAATGGGGAGAGAGTTGGAGATAGAAAGTTAAGTATTAGCTTTACGTTAATATAGATTTCCCAGACTGCCAAGACTGAGACAATGTGTGTGTGTGTTTATGGGTCTATTGTTGTGTACGTTTGTGTGTATATGTTTGTTGGTGTGATCGCACAAAAATCGATTAAGTTGGAAAATCCGGTCCGTAGTAGGACAAATGTGATTTTTGGCTCAGGCCTTAGGGAGCATCGTGTTTGAATTGGGGTTACTTTCAGGTATTGGCATTACTGGTTATGGTTGGAGTGAATTGAGTACATGGATCTGGGTTAGCTTTAACTTGTCTTGTCAGATCTGAACAATTGAATGTGTTAATGGTGAAATATGTAAGTTTATCTGTCATAGAATAATACAAATAAAATTTGTATACAGGACCAAAAGGTGTTGGGGGAATGTGTTATTATAAATGTTGTACTTCACAAATGGCTTGTGAATGTCAAAACATTTGACAATTACAAACCACTGTGCAGTAAGTTCTAGTTCACACTGTTGATACTCTTAAAACAAAATCAAATGAAATGTATTATATATTTTCATCCTGCTATAGTGTAGTGTAACTTTATGCTCAACCCACTGCCCCCCTTCTCCTAGTCTCTCCTCTTTCCCCAGCTCAAGCCAAAACACAAACGAAACATTTAGGAAGGTCCAGCATCACCAGTTTCTAGAGTAATGCTCCAATGGAAGCAAAATAACAATACTAATCCTCAATCAATTGGATTAAAGTTCAGTAAAAAACTTTGATAAAAATATAGGCATTGCATGCCAATAATGGAATACACGGGCTGATATGCAGACCTAACAAGCAGTCGACCAGTAAGCCATACATACAGTCAGCAACAAGCTTGGTCTGTAGCTGTATATACCTGCCATGTCGGCAGCTCCGCAACTTCTTGGACAGATCTGTGGGATGGGAAGGGGTGCGCACATGGTTCATCTAAACACGTTGCTGATTCTTTTTCGCACTGCTCATCCAACATGAAAGCCTTTAGTCAGATCAAGCACGGGATGATTATGTTCACCGACTATACTTCCACGATTGAACAAACAGGAGTCGCTGGAGAGCGACGTGGCAGGATAGACAATCAGACTTATCTAACCCCTAAACAATTAAGTTTAAAGAGCAATGTGCAGGTTGGACATCTCAATATAGCATAGTGTACATTCATGTTAAACAAGGTTGGAGAAATAGATAACTGGCAAAAACGATACTAAGAGATAAAATTGTGATTACAAATAACATCTGCATCTATAAATTACCGACATAAGGCGATGTAAGATCCATTTCCTTAGCTACAAAGAAAGAGTTTATGTGAAAGTTTAATATCGTTTAGCCCCGCCGCTAACTCAGATATAATTGCGGTAGGGTCTTTCCAACATTGGATTATTGCAACGCACGTTATAAGATTTTACCTATACTTGATTTGTACACTTTTACGCGCCGCGGTACTTAAATGACCTTAAATTACAGTGGTTCAGACAAATAAAATGAGTGCCAAAATCAAATATATGTATTTGTTATATTTGATCGGATTATAATTCAATACTGAAAGGAATAAATAAATCTCTGCTCCCTTACCCGACCTCTGGATACTGCTTAACTCCTACAACCCCTAACAGGAAATGAACATCAAAAGAAAACGGTGTTTCACAAGGCAGTAGATTTATTAATTATTCAACACTTTGCAAACGTCCCTGCTCCATTCATCACAGTTAACAACAAGCATTTTCAATAACACACTTCATTAATGACAACCTTCCAATGTTACAAGTTTATGCAATCATTAGCTTTCAATGGGTAAAAGTTGTCACCAAATCAGACAATCAACCAGACAGACATGAATCAGACTTCTTATCCAAACCAGTTGTATTCAAATTGTGTGATAATATAATGAACCCAAATCAAAAACAACTATGGGCCCTATTTTAACGATCTAAGCACATGGCGTAAAGTGCATGGCGCAAGTGCGCTTTGGGTGTGTCCAAAGCCACTTTTGCTAGTTTGACAGCGGATTAAAGGGTCCATGCGCCGGGCGCATGGTCTTAAAGTTTTGTACCAAGTGTCTTCATTAATTCATGGGTGTGTTTTGGGCGTAACATGCAATAAACCAATCAGAAATTCATCTCCCATTCCCTTTAAGAGCCAGGCGCGTTTGTACCTTTCGCGCATTGCTATTATGACGGCGGATTTGCATTGTAATTATTTTTATTTGTAATCTTTTGCATGATTGTGTGCCGCTGAGCTTCCCTGTGTGTGTGCAACAAGCATAGTGTGAACGCGCTGTGCCCATGCCATAGGTGCATTTGACTAATTTGCTGTTAAAATAACTATGACGTGCTGTGACATTGACTTTAGGTTTTTGTTGGTCAATGGCGCAGTCACTTTCCGATGCCTCAAGATAGCACTACACCAAGAATTATCCTGAACACACCTCTCTGTTAGACCAGCACTCCCATGGGCGCAAATATGGGCGCGGGTGCATTTGCTATTTAAACATTGCGGGCGCCTGACGGGAAATTGAAAACTGCATCGGTCTTAAACTAGCAAAGACAGTTGCGTTCGGACTTGGTGCTGCGTTGCGCCGGGTCCAAGATAGGGCCCTATAAGATAAAACCAGATATGAGAGCTTCCCTACTCTCGCTGCTTAAACAACATAAATATATTATAGGAGTTTTCCTACTCTCCCTAATTAGACTGGTAAAACTTACTAAGAAAGCTCCCTTACTCTCCCTATTTAAACAACATTAATATAGTATGAGAGTTTTCCTACTCTCCCTAATTAAACTGGTAAAACTTACTAAGAAAGCTCCCTTACTCTCCCTATTTAAACAACATTAATATATTATGAGAGTTTTCCTACTCTCCCTAATTAGACTGGTAAAATGTACTAAGAATGCTTCCCTTACTCTCCCTATTTAAACAACATGAATATATTATGAGAGTTTTCCTACTCTCCTTATTTAAACAACATGAATATATTATGAGAGTTTTCCTACACTCCCTATTTAAACAACATAAATATATTAAAAGAGTTTTCCTACTCTCCCTAATTAGACTGGTAAAACTTACTAAGAAAGCTCCTTTACTCTCCCTATTTAAACAACATTAATATAGTATGAGAGTTTTCCTAACTCTCCCTAATTAGACTGTTAACATTTAGTAAGAAAGCTCCCTTACTCTCTTTATTTAAACAACATTAATATAGTATGAGAGTTTTCCTACTCTCCCTAATTAGACTGTTAAAATTTACTAAGAAAGCTCCCTTACTCTCCCTATTTAAACAACATTAATATAGTATGAGAGTTTTCCTACTCTCCCTAATTAGACTGGTAAAACTTACTAAGAAAGCTCCCTTACTCTCCCTATTTAAACAACATTAATATATTATGAGATTTTTCTTACTCTCCCTAATTAGACTGGTAAAATGTACTAAGAAAGCTTCCCTTACTCTCCCTATTTAAACAACATAAATATATCATGAAAGTTGTCCTACTCTCCCTAATTAGACTGGTAAAACTTACTAAGAAAGCTCCTTTACTCTCCCTATTTAAACAACATTAATATAGTATGAGAGTTTTCCTACTCTCCCTAATTAGACTGTTAACATTTAGTAAGAAAGCTCCCTTACTCTCCCTATTTAAACAACATTAATATAGTATGAGAGTTTTCCTACTCTCCCTAATTAGACTGTTAAAATTTACTAAGAAAGCTCCCTTACTCTCCCTATTTAAACAACATTAATATAGTATGAGAGTTTTCCTACTCTCCCTAATTAGACTGTTAGCATTTAGTAAGAAAGCTTCCCTTACTCTCCCTATTTAAACAAAATTAATATATTATAAAAAGTTTTCCTACTCTCCCTAATTAGACTGTTAAAACTTACTAAGAAAGCTCCCTTACTCTCCCTATTTAAACAACATTAATATATTATAAAACGTTTTCCTACTCTCCCTAATTAGACTGTTAGCATTTAGTAATAAAGCTTCCCTTACTCTCCCTATTTAAACAACATTAATATATTATAAAAAGTTTTCCTACTCTCCCTAATTAGACTGTTAAAACTTACTAAGAAAGCTCCCTTACTCTCCCGGTTTTAAACAGCCAAAACTCGCGAGGGGGGGTTCAAAAACTTTGTGTGATTTTCTCACAGGCCCCAATGCCTCTGATTAGACCACAAATCCCTTTAGAAAGAATACCAGTGAAATTCCTGAAACTGGAGATGTAAACGAACACATTTAAACCTTTAACTATGTATAAGATTACACATACATAATGTTCTAGCTGTTATTTAATTTATACATAGAATAATTCAATAATTTCTAATTCTATAATTAGGTGTGATTAAATGCATCAATTATTTTAGGGATGGGACACTTTCGCCCAGATTATCAACAGGCTAAATAGGCGCCTTTTCTTTGCGACAGGGACAACTACACCCATAAACAGATTTTTTTTCAATAGTAAACTCGGTTTGTCCACTGGGTTTTATGCCAGACAGGTGGGTTTTACGCCAGACTTTGATTCAGCTCAAAGTGGCGGCTTTGGTACTAAATTCTATAATTCTGTAATACTGTGTTATTCCAAAATTACTGATTCCCAATTTCATAAATTCAATTAAGAATGTGTCAGAATTTTGCACACCACTATGACATCATATTATCTCTAAGTGCTGAATTTTGAGTGTTGAATAAGTGTTATACCTTACCAATGAATTCAGAGATGGGAACTAAAATATTACGTCTGCTGATACATTCGAAATCCCGTAACAATTTACTGATAATTCAAACCATAGGTTCCCCTCTCGCCGGAATTACATTATTGTTGCAAATCTAGCTGTATTTATGTATTCTTGTCTGAGCCCACAACCCCCAGCTACCATCATAAACTTTCCAAATTTAGGATTGGGCTGTTGCCAGTTAATGACCACCCCCCTTAAGCCCCAGACCAGAATGCTGACTAGTCTAGAGAAATCTAATGAGAGAGAGATAATTGACCCTATTGAATATTAATCAGTCACTCTTTATAATCGGCAGATAAATCTCAAATACAGTCGTATGCAAAAGTTTACTTGACAATTTCCATGATTTTCATTTATAAATAATTTGCTGTTTGGATCAGCAATTTTATTTTGATCTATTAAATAACTGAATGACACAGTACTATTTTGATAGTGAAATAAGGTTCATTGGATTAAAAAAATTGCAATATTCATCAAAATGAAATTAGACGGGTGCATAAATTTGGGCACCCTTGTCATTTTGTTGATTTGAATACCTGTAACTACCTAGCACTGATTAATTGGAACACACACTTGTTTACTGAGCTCATTATGCCTTGAACTTCATGAACAGGTACATCCAATCATGAGAAAAGATATTTAAGTTGGCCAATTGCAAGTTTGACTCTCCTCTGAAGTGTGGCAAAATGGGGGCCTCAAAACAACTCTCAAATGACCTGAAAACAAAGATTGTTCAACATTATTGTTTAGGGGAAGGCTACAAAAACTGTCACAGAGATTTAAGCTTTCAGTGTCCAATGTGAGGAACATAGTGAGGAAAAGAAAGACCACAGGCACAGTTCTTGTTAAGGCCAGAAGTGGCAGGCCAAGTAAAATATCGGATAGGCAAAGGCGAAGGATGGTGAGAACGGTCAAAAACAGCCCACAGACCACCTCCAAAGACCTACAACATCATCTTGCTGCAGATAGTGTCACTGTGCACAAGGAGAAGCTGTAGGGGAGAGTGATGCAGAAAAAGACTTTGCTGCACACACACCACAAACAGAGTTGCTTGAGGTATGTAAACGCACATGTGGACAAGCCAGCTTCATTTTGGAAGAAGATGCTATTGACTGATGAAACAAAGATAGAGTTATTTGGTCATAACAAGGGGTGTTATGCATAGAGGCAAAAGAACAGAATTCCAAGACACACTTACTACTCACAGTAAAATTTGGTGGAGGTTCCATCATGCAGTGGGGCTGTGTGGCCAATGCCATTACTGGGAATCTTGTTAGGTTGAGGGTCACATGGATTCCACTCAATATCAGCAGATACTTGAGAATAATGTAGAGGAATCAGTCACAAAGTTCAATGGTCTTATATTTCTGCTAAAGGAGGCGCAACTAAATATTGATGTGATATTTCTGTTGGGGTGGCCAAATTTATGCCCCTGTCGAATATAGTTTTGATGCATATTGCACATTTTCTGTTCATCCAATAAACCTAATTTCACTACTGAAATATTACTGTGTCCTGTTATTTGATAGATCAAAATTAAATTGCTGATCCAAACACCCAATTTATTTATAAATGAAAATCATGGAAATTGTCAGGGTTGCCTAAACTTTTGCATACAACTGTACCTTGGGCATAATCATTAACAATCAATTGTTACACATAGACTTACACTTCTATTAATTAAACATAAAATATGGCCTTGAATATATTTACCAAATGCTCCAATGAACTTTCTAGTTTATACTAAATTGTAAATTTCAATGTTCCACACATCATTAGTAAAAATAGCTTCAAATTAATTTAACCATATTTAACCAATATTCCTAAACATTTCTAAAGTACCATTTATTTGGTCCATATTGCCTTTATACATTCAATACTTGTATAACCATTATTTAATACATCCAAAACACATTGTCTAATATTACCAATTATCCCTCAAACAGTTTCCCTGGCAAACGGAAAAAAACTGTGATTCAAGCCTGCTTGTTTTATGAGCGATTTATCTCAAAGGAATGTCCTGATTATACTTCACAGGCTGAGGGTAAGAATGGCCTGTGTGCCCCTATATTACATAGCAATGTCCTGTTACTGTAGACATTGTGTTGTTTTTATAAATTATTATTCCCATCTTGCTCTGTAGTAGGGGGCCCTTGTAAGGCGTTTCAAATGCCTCATGAATAGATCACTTTTTCATAGGTTGTGTTACCTCCTGCTGGACCACTGACGTGGTCAAGTCCAAAGCCCCCTGCTGGACTTCCAGCAGACCATTAAAATGAAGAGGGGGAGAAGTGAAGTTGCTAGCCAGGTTCCGTTTCCTAGATTCGAACATCACTTTTTGTGGATTCACAACAACACACATTTGATTACAGACTTGAATCTTTACCCAGATACATTCCAGAAAAATCCAGTAGTCTAGGGATTGGCCATGCGTCACAACTGGATCAACATGTACACACATGCTCTCACACACAAATTTACACACGCACAAGCACATGCACATGCTCACACAGAGTCTAACACACATGCATGTCTGAGTCAGTGAAGGTGGGACTACACCCGCCGGTGCATAAACAGTAGCTGGAGAGAAAATCAAAGTAGGGAAGTTTTCCAACTTGTTACCGAGGCAGTGTGCTGATTAAAGGTGTTTCTGAGTCTCAACGTTCCTCACAATGTTTTCTATTCGTGAATATCTGCCTGCTGCAATGATCAAAGACAACACACTACACAGCTGGCAAATGCTCAAATAGCATCCTGAAATATCCCTTTTCAAATGGCTCAGATTAGAGTACAGAGAAGCCAGAGAGGGTCTGAGTCATAGAAAAATGTGTGTGTGTGTGTGTGTGTGTGTGCATTTCTTTAGGAAAAGGATTTACTCTAGAAAAACATAAAAGGAGAGTGCTGAGCCAATAGCCTGTATGACACACATAGCATATATGACACATGAATATGTGTGCGCATGCATTAATCATATTAAACCTCAGGTGGGGGGGGCACTCATCATAACACCTTCCATCTTTCCACCCCTGCATCCGCTTCCACCAGCCCTCTATCCTCCTCATACATCACTCCGCCCAGCCTCATTCATCCAGCCCAGTCTGTCCAGCCCATCCACCCAGTCAGTCTACCCAGCCCGTCCTCCCAGGCCAGCCCGCCCACCCAGCCAGTCATCCCAGCCCGCCCGGCCACCCAGCCCGTCCACCCAGCCCATCCACCAAGCCCATCCACCAAGCCC
>JACXGM010003350.1:0-15961 GCA_016801145.1 Umbra pygmaea
GTCTACTCACTACCCCTGTGTCTACTCACCACCCCTGTGTCTATTCTCTACTCCTGCGTCTACTCACCACCCCTGTGTCTATTCTCTACTCCTGCGTCTACTCACCACCCCTGCGTTTAATCACCACCCCTGTGTTTACTCACCACCCCTGTGTCTATTCACCACCCGTGCATCTACTCACCAGCCCTGTGTCTACTCACCACCCCTGTGTCTACTCACCACCCATGTGTTCAGGGACAGAGATAAAGGGAAAGAGGAGCAGAGGTTTCCCCAAGGGCATGCGTTAGCGCCAGTCCAAGCCAAAGTCAAGAGCACATCGTCCAATTGTATCCTATGGCTTGCATGTGTTCCTTCCTTGTGGACTAATCTGGAGTGGTATTTGAGTGTTTAATCTCTCCCTGCAGCCACTATACACACACACACACTCACACGCACGCACACACACACACACACACACACATACACACACACTAGTAGGCTACTCCTGTTCCTGCTTTACTCAGCCAGTTTGGACCCTTATCTCTCAGGCACCCACTTGGGACCCAGTCATTCCACTATCATCTTCCCATTACGCCTTTACTGGCTAATTCGACATTATCGAAGGCAGTGCTGTGCTTGACCCCCAGGTAATTAGTTCACCACCATCTCCCTGAGCCCAGCAATAGACCACTGTCATTACCTCAACAACATTTTCTCTCACAGCATAGAGTCATTGGACACATCTGCCCAGAATAGGATTTGTGCACGCAGTCAATTTTGGTTTGGGTATGTATTGACCACCAACCCTAAGCCACCAACAGTCTCTGTTTCAAATCACTGTGAACAAGGCAGACATTGAATTAACAGCTCAACATTGATTCATTTTTTTAATTAATTTGAGGACAACCAAAGTCCAAAGTCTTAGTATCAATGCATTTGATGAGATTAAGTATACCAGGGAAATGGAATGAATATGAAAACCCTTATAACTGGTCCAAACTATGAATGTAAGCTACTATAGCTAAACAAGGATATCTTGCAATACCACATCAGAGCAAGACTAAATAGTGGGTATTTTGAGTCTCCTAGCAATTTTGTTAATCTTGTTAGTGTTTGTCGTGAGCTAAGCTAGGCTAAGCTAGAGGAACACCACTGCCGAGAAGTAGGCTTACTTTATTAGCTAGCTAGGTTCTTCGGTTATTGAGCATTTTCTGTTACAGTGATACAACATTTAGCAAAAACAGCTTTAACATAGTTAAACATACTTATTCCTTGCACAAACACAGCTGTCACAAACTCATTGGAGTATGGAAAATGGCAGTCAGGAAGTTGATTAGCTGGACACAGGCAAAACAGCTAACTAGAGATGAAAAGAGAACTTGAATATCTCAAATTATCTAATTATAATTAACAGGCATTTATTATTTTCCAGTTTGGGTCCTGCCATTCATGTGGATGTCACATTGACACATTGATCCACCCTTTCATAAACGGTATTCCCTGATGGCACAAAGCAGAAATGTTTCAGGAGTGGTTTGTGGAACACAACAACATGTTCAAGGTGTTGACTTGGCCTTCAAAATTCCCCAGATCTCAATCTAATCGAGCATCTGCGGGATGTGCTGGACAAACAACAGGGTTTCCCCAAGAAAGTTCAGGCGAAGTTCAGGCGATTGTCGACCAGGGGGGAGGGGGGGGGGTGAGTGCAAATGAACGACATGGAATTCACCTTTGGCTAAGCCCTGCCCCCCTTAGTTACTGTTGATATGCCCGACAACTTCATCTGGGCTCTGGTTAGGTATCTTCATGCTGACATTCTATCAAACATTTATAAAGCAGCAAATAACGTGTCCGATACTAAAAGTAGGCTAATGGGGCTGCACTATGCGTTCCAAGGCTATATTCAAGACACACGAAACGCAATGAACAACAAGGCATCCAAATAGAGACAAAAGCATACTGTAGTCAAAGTCAAAGTACCGGTCACAGTCAAAAAATGAACCACCGCATATCCTACTAAGAGGCTGGGACTAACAATATCAAGGAGCACCACTGTTCATGCAAAGCTGGGTAGGTCTTTATTCAGTTCTATAATCGTTATAACAAAGCAAACGGACTACGTGAGTCTAACGTTGTATTTATTAGCAGCGTGTGCTAGCGTATCAACAACCGATAGGTAACGTTAACGTTAGCTGACAATTGTCAGGATCTGACTTCGGTTTTGGGAAGGAATGAAAACGGACACCCCCCTCCAACCTCTATGGGAAACTTGTATCTGTGTTACAAATGCCCCAGGCAAAACGTTTAACCATATTTTTGATTAAACTATGACGGTAATAGTCTGTCGAGACCAAAAATATGAGACGCCTGTGTTAAATTCAATGTTGGAGCGCTGTGAAAAAGTGTCGGACCTCTGTCGGAGCTCGTTCTTGGCTGCGCTATGATTGGTCAATCTACATTCTAGGGTTTGGCTTAGCCAAAGGGGAAATTCTCAGTAGTATCTGTCCGCAGCCTGCAAGACTTCAAGTTACGCCCCTTCAAGTTATGCCTAACTTCCAAAATGACCGTGAGAACAGTAATAGCGTAGACATAACACATGTTACATGGAGTTAACAGCAAGGTTTCTGAGTGGTTAAGGTTAGGGTAAAGGTTTGGGTAAGGCTTAGATTGAATTAAAAGCAAGGTTTCTGAGTGGTTAAGGTTAGGGTAAGGGTTTGAGTAAGGCTTAGATCGAATTAACAGCAAGGTTTCTGAGTGGTTACGGTTAGGGTAAGGGTTTGAGTAAGGCTTAGATCAAATTAACAGCAAGGATTTGGACAACTTCAAGATATGTCCAACTTCACGTTACGCCCCCTTCAAGTTACGCCCCTCTCTTGCAGTCCGTAGACAGACCCGTCTCGAAATTCTGCCGACGTTCACAGTTAATTTCTGTACACAGAGTGCAATGACGTTCATATACTACCAGATGGCGCTGGCCGATCGCATTTCACACATCACTTTTGTTTATTTTTGGGAATACGCAGCTAAGGCGGAGAGCCGGCCTAGTTAAGGCGGCCGCCTTAACTAAATAGCTCTGCTGGAAACCCTGAACAAGTATGTCTACTTCATTAGGTACACCTGTTCAACAGCTTGTTAACACAAATATCTAAAAAGATAATCAAGTGACAGCAAAATCAATGCATTTAGGCTTGTAGACATGGTCAAGACGATCTGCTGAAGTTCAAACCAAGCATCACAATGGGGAAGGTGATTTAAATGACGTTGAACGTGGCATGGTTGAGAGTGCCAAACGGGATGGTTTGAGTATTTCCGAAAGTGCTGATCTACTGGGATTTTCCCGCACAACCGTCTCTAGGGTTTCAGAGAATTGTCTAAGAAAAAATATATCCAGTGAGTGGCGGTTCTCTGGGTGAAAATGCCTTGTTGAAGGCAGAGTTCAAAGGAGAATGACCTGACTGGTTCGACCTGAAAGAATGGAACAGAAACTCAAATAACTACTTGTTACAAACAAGGTATGCATAAGAGCATCTCTGAACACACAACACATCAAACCTTAAAGCAGATCGGCTACAGCAGCAGAAGACAATACAGAGTGCCACTCCTGTCAGCTAAGAAGAGGAAATGTAGGCTAGAATTTACGTGGGCCCACAACAATTGGAGAATAGAAGATTGGAAAAACATTGCCTGTTCTGATGAATCTCAATTTCTGCTGAGTCAGAATTTGCCGTAAACAACATGAAAGCAAGGAACCACCTAGGGCTAAGCGATAAATCATTATTAATATGTTATCAATGATAAACGTATGTCAATATTTTTGACAAACTACAACATCACTAACTTGCATATAATGCAAACAGTCAATCAAATGTATGTACGTGCCCACAGCTCAGGAACATCACTGACAGCCCATGTTGAATTCATGGGTGAAAGATGAGTGGGATTGATAGTGAAAGCAATTAGAAAGAAAAATTGTGACTAAAAAGGAAGTACAACTTTGGTAATATGGTAGTGGTTTGGTAGGTCATTCCTCCCCATGCAACCTCTACCATATGTTTTGTACCTGCTTGAAATAAAGCTATTACTGGACCTTTGTATTCCATACCATTTCAGAAGCACTTAAAATCTATTTAACTCCATGCCCCCTGATAGCGGTCTTTGGAGTGCCAGGGGACTCCCTCTTGCTGATTTTTTTCTTGCTGAAAAAATGCTGATATCATTGCTTTTACTACACTTGCTTTTACTACAGGATGGGTAGCAGGGGAGGATGGTATGGGGGTCGGGATTATGTTGCGGGGGTTATAATTGTAAAAATGTATTGATATATTGCTAGACACCGTATCTCTACTGTTATTTTTCCTGTCAATCTTTATAAATAAATTTATTTAAAAAAAATATGGTAGTGGTTTGCCTTTTTAAAGTCAGACAACAATCCCATATAAACATTCTGTGCAAACCATGTCTGCCAGTTGTGCAGTGCAAGTCATGCTTAAAGACTTTACACTGTGTTAATTTTACCCATAGGGCTAGCATCCAGTTTGGCAAAGTGAAGCAAATGTGGAAGTGCCTTAAACCTGCATTCTATCTGAATTCCAGCTGGCTGCGAGACGTGTGGTTGCATATGAGGTTGGTTTCTGTAGAAGTCTATGAGAAAGTCAGCCACTTTTCAATTGATTTATTACCTCAGTAAACATTTTCATAATGAGTTTGGGGTCTCAATCACTAGTTTTTAGTCTTCTGCAATACAGAATGATGTAAATTTTTTTAATTATGGTCTTGTTGATTTTAAAATTGGCGATAAAGCAGATTTTTTAAGGGAGTGGCTATGATGTGATTGACATTGACTGTGCCAATGAAAGTGTGTAATGTAACGTAGAGTGTAAGCAGTGTAGCCAACTCTCAGCTAACATCACAGTCAGATACCGGCTCTCGTCTAAAATCGTCACATCCGCAACCAAGATGGCTGCGCTCGTAACGGCAAACTCAACGACTCAAATCAGATCTTCACAAACCAATGGGTGACGTCACACATGTTATGTCCAGTACTATATACGGTCTATGAGTTTACTGTGGTGCTGCAACACAGCAAAAACATTTTGTTTGACACACGAATTGCATTTGCTTTCCACTATGATAATCTGTCTGGTTATGATGCTGTTCTTAAAGTTATACAGCTGGCTGTGCCAGCATGCGCGAGAAACAGCACGCATTGGTCAATTAATCCAGTCATGGATAGAAGTGATGCAGCTCATGTCAAAGTGAGGTCGCACTTAGGAGTCAGACTAGGCTTTTCAACTGATAGCTAAACTCCTCACGTGCTAACTACAGCTATCTTGTGTGACAACAACTGAAGGGAGAAAGTAAGAAATTGCAATTGCACGGAAGAAAGGTTCATTACGATAAAGGTGAGCGACGCACACGCACTAGAAAACGAGTTGTGCCAGGGTGCTTGTATCATCTTCCCACTGGTGCTGCCAAACCACGTTGACATATTACTATGCTCTAAACAGTATAATATGACTTGCTGCTGTTTGCACTCAGGACATTAATTAATTTACTAATGTAGCTATTATCAGGTAGACTGACACTTCATTATTCAATTTTTCACTGAAACTAAGACATACATCCCTAATAAAACAGTTCTTTAGGATGTATTATCATAATACAACCTGATGTACTCGTGAGATTAAAACAGATTTAAGAAGCTATCTTAAAGAATTCTGTTTTTGGATTTGTATAGGAACCAATCCAGTAAGACTATCTGCTAGAATTCTCTTAATAGGATATTTTTATATGGTGGATATGGTTCCAAATGATGATTACAAATCCTAAATAACTGAGTAGGGCAACTATGGAGTTAAATCTGCATGTTGAGACAAGAAAACAAACCATATCAAAACAACATTATTTCAAGGACAAGTTTCAATACAAAAATGGGGTTAATGAGGGAAAAGCCCTCTCCTGTTCTGTTGTCCTTAGCTTGTTTGTTCAAATTCTTTACCTGAAAACGCTGCATTGCAATAGCCAACTGCATTGCAAAATTTGTCCACCTTTTGGCACACACTTTTTTTTTTGATTTGCTAGAGTACTCAAGCACTAAATGACTGGAAGTTCCACTTCCTAGTGTATATCATCATATTTTTCAATATCGAACGATATGGGAAAAAATATAATGTTTTTTTTGCTATATCGGCCAGCCCTAGACCCTTCCTGACTTGTTTCAATGGTTCAGGCTAGTGTTGGTGGTGTGGGGGATATTTTTTGGCACACTTTTGGTACTTTTAATTGAGCATTGTTTAAATGTCACAGCCTACCTGAATATTGTTGCTGACCATGTCCATCCCTTTATAGCCACAGTATACCCATCATCTAATGGCTACTTCCAGCAGGGTAACACGCATGTCACAAAATTGACATAATCTCAAACTGGTTTCATGAAAATGACAATGACAATTAGATCACTCTACTCAAATGGCCTCCACAGTCAATCAAATCGAGCACCTTTGTGATGTGGTGGAACGGGAAATTTGCATCATGGATGTGCAGCTAAAACATATGCAGCAACTTCTGATACAATAATGTCAAAAAGGACCAGATCACTGAGGAATGTTTCCAGCACCAAGATGAATCTACGCAACAAAGTATTAAGGCAGTTCTGAAGGCAAAAGCGGGTCCAACAGGGTACTAGCAAGATGTACCTATGATGTGGCCACTGAGTGTATATATGTAAAGAGCTAACGCAATACACCTCTCGTTAAGTGTGCTAACCTGGTGGCTGTGATTCTGTCACAGATTTTACCCTTTCTCTAAAGTTTGACTACAGCCTGCATTCCATGTCAGATGCAATCTGTAAATCACAGGTCAATGGGGAATAGTATACTAAACTAAACCCCACAATCATAGCCTTTACGTTCATTCAACCAAATGATAGAACACACAGCACTACGGTGATTATGCTGAGATTTGTACACTGTAAATTATGTAAATTCCCAGCAGAAAAGCATAATAGACTTTTTGATCGTAATATATAACACTTTGCCGTCATTGTCACAAGCATTGCTTAAACATAATAAAACTGTGAATTGACAGCCAAAATGACAGCTTAAAATTGTGCAGAGGCACATGTATTAAACATGGCACAGATGAAAACAAAAATAAAAGGCTCCAAATTGCAACAACATTAGGAATGCTGGCCACAGCAACCACTCCTGATAAAACACCAGATAAAGAAAATATACGCTGCTGTACATTTCTTTAGACTCTTTATCAAAATAAACAGCTTCCTCGATTTCCGTAAAAGCCTTTATATTCCAGCAGCGATTACCTTTGCACTAATAGGATGTCCCTCCATTAACCTTTCAGGGTAACCAACCAGCATCCCTAACAACACTCCCTTAGCATATGATTTGACACGAGTGACGAAGGAACCTGCTGCTTTTAGGAGTTGGGGGGGTCCCTCTTTCTCCCTCTGCTTTCTTCTAACCCTCTTCCACGTCAGATCATGACTCAATAATCCTCACCATCTTCTCCCACTCTTTCTATTACCTCAGTGCTTTACGTTGGCCAATTAGCCATCTGCCACCCTGGAGATGTGGAGCCTGGGGCTCCTTGCAAGCTGGCTGGCCCAAAGGAGAGGGGGTGGAGAGGGAAGGGAGCATCGAGGAGGGCACTCCGCACACCCCCATTGTTCCCGAGTGACAGTGGGGGCAATAGAGCCCATTGTTTTTCCACCGTCGCAGCATGGAACACAGTAGAGCCGCCATTAATTACTGGGGCCAGGCCAGTCGGTGTGGTGCCATTGCCTGGAGGAGGGGGCTGCCCAGAAATGCAGGTACCCAGGCCAAGGCTTGTCTCGGTGGGTGGAACCTGTCTTTGTTGGCCTGACTGGCTCTCAGACTGCTGCTGACTGCTCCATTCAGTCAGTAGCAGTATTTCCATTCGCCTTCTCAGAATCTCTTACATGTGTAGAGATGACAGACAGCCTATTTGCAAGAGCGCTGCACCATTAACCCAAAGGTAGCTGGTTCGAATCCTGAGCCGGCCAGGTGAAAGATGTTGTAGCTTTAACAAATAACTTAAAAATAACAATAATATGTTCTGGACATTAAGGTCTGCTAAATCATTGAAATGTAAATGTGCCAAAATGACCAGACACAGACCTGTCTTGTGGTTGGTCAGAGCAGATGTTCAAGGGATTGATATCGGGGCATAGAGAAAATTCCTATTACATCTTAATTATGAAAGAATGTCCTGCCTTCATAGATCTCTGACTACAGGGAAATTTGCGAGAAAACATAACGCAAAGCTTTGATAATTAACATTAATATTTTTTCCTGTCACAAGGCTGCCAATTACGCCAAGACGTTTTATGTAGCACTGCCACAAGGAATCACGTGACTGAATGACTCAGGGCTTTGGAGCACCATGGTATTACCTCACCAGAGGACAATATAATTGGTTGAGTTTTAAATCAACAGACTAGGCCATCACTGAATTAGAACTATGATTGAAGACAATAAATGTCATAACCTAAGTGCTCTCTCCTCACAGTCCAGTGCAAGTAACCTATGTGTCATTCCATGTGTCGCAAATAACACCATATTCCCTGTGGGCCCTGCTGAAAAATAGTGTGCTATTTAGAAAATATTGTGCCTTTTGGACAGCAGGCATTGGCTCCCTGAGCAGGTCCTATATCACATTTTATCGATGAGGGAGAAGACGAAGGTCCTGGGTGGTGTGCACTGGGGTCAAGCAGCTGCCCTAGTTGGTCCAAGCAAGCTGTGTGGCCCCACACTCCAACAGCACTTTCAACTCTAGCACCAAAACACTGGCCAGAGCTTTCAATAATTAAGCAAACAAGGCTTCATAGTTTCTTAGAAACTGTGTCCCTTTTATATTATTTGACTGGGGTGTTTTATAACCATGTTTTACCTTATAGCCATAATTCTATTATCAATTAATCTAGTTAATAAATCTACTTTATATTCAGTGTTGAAAAGCCTAATTAACTAAATAGACCCTTCTGAACCAGCTGCTTTAGACTTTTGATTGTCAACCGGCAGTTCCTGTGGACTGAAATGCTAAAGTAATTCAGATATTGATCCGCAAGCTTTCCTCTGTCAATCTCCAACAATTATTACCTGGACTGATGTTTGGCTGTTTGCGCTACTTGTTAAAAGTCAACAGCAGCAGGCAAATTTATTCAGAGAGGTGATTGCCATGGCTACCAATTACATATAATCAAAAAGGTTGATTGAGGGGATAGAAAAAAGAATTCCACAAAGCACTCTGATTAGTGAGCACTTTGTGAGACTTTGAGGCTTCAAATAATATTGGAAGACATATTATGTCCTATGCTTCCAACAGGAATCTATTTTGCAAAGAGGGGTGAATTAACGTTTGCATTCAAGGTCAATCTACCTCTAAGCTCTGAATAAGCAGGCGTGGAGTTTCCTGTGAAGCTCAAGACATAAACCCACTTTAGTGCACATTCAGCTGGCCGTTGTGAAAGGATTACTGCTCATTCAGCCACATAATGTCTTTCTTTGCAGGGCAAACACCCAGCCTTAGTTTGTGATGTGGATGAGTGGGACCAAGCCAGAGGCCTGTCATGGTTTATGTCCCCCTTCCCGTTTGCTTGCCTCCAGGGTAAGGCCTGCCATGGTGTATCAATACAACTATCCTCAATAGAACGCAGTAGGATGAAAGAGCAGATGTACTCAACTGGTCGTCACCGTATCACCACACCAAAGCCATATTTCTTGGCAGTGGATCGTTACTGATCTCAGCGTCTATGAGTCATTCTTTTTCAGTTTAAAAGAAAGGGCCTTTTTAATGCTGCTGCCTTGCGCTTCCGTAGACCTTGACACCAAATGCACAATGTTTCTGAGCCGAGGTATCTCCTTCTGCTAGCTTGTGTTTGTCCCACTTCCTGGTTCTCAACTACTCTGTGAAGGACACCTGGTAGGTGAGCATGGCAAAGAGGATGCTTTGCATAAAAACCGCACCAACCCCTCTAGTATGACCTTCCGAGGTAGAATGAGGAAGGGAGCTTAATCTCAATCTAACTGACCTACAAAAGTGGAGGGAACACAGTCTGAGACAGCTTAAATTTGAAGACTATGGCATCCTATTCTCTATACAGTGCACTATTCTATGCACTATTCTATCTTTCTAACTTTGACTGTATTCCAACGTAGTGCACTATTTCTTATGAAAGCCTTAGGGCACTTGTTTAAAAGTAGTGTACTAAATAGGGAATGGGGTACAATTAAAAAAAATATGTAAAATGTTCTGCTAGTGGTGTCTGCTATTGTCTCTATCACTAGTAATTACTCTACCTGGTCTGCTAGAGGGTCGCTACTTGATGTCCCATGACATTTAGCTACATTAAGAGGTGTGGAACAACCAAGAATCCATGCTTCATTATGTCACTAACTGAATTTAAAACCATGCTAACAGATCCTTTTAAAGAGGAGTGTAAACACTTTTCTAAGGTTGGAACATGTTGTTGCATTGTACTGTTGTATGCTTTTATTTCTGGATCGTACTGACATTTGCTGCCTTCTTGGAAAGTTCACCTTAAAAAAAGATATTCTGGACTGTTCCTGGTTAAATAAAGGTTATAGAAATGAAGACTTGTGGTGAGCACCACCTAACAACCACGTATCCCAAAGCTTTAAACGGTGATGCATTGTGTTTATGAGAGATGAATACTTCAGTGGTTATGTGAATATGTGATGCAGTAGACCAGCATATGATGGAGAGTCAGGGTGTGTCCCCCTCTTCATTAGAGCAGGCAGAATGCTTGTGACAGATGCACATCCCATACACAGCAGACGTCTCAGGGCCCCATACGTCGAACACCCAGAAAACACACTGTGCTAGTGTGCTGTGAGGAGACTAAACATGACATGACCAGTGTCAGCCTTGTCCCTGAAAATCAGCCATTGCACTGTGATGAAGTCCCACACTAATGGATACAGACATTCATGTAAGCAGTTCAGGGTGTGTACACTCCCCTTGGTTAACGATATAAGATCATCTCAAACAGATCAACTTCCTTGGGACAAGTGTTTACTAACACTTTGTGTATGCGTGTCTGTTATTAAGAGTTTTCTTTGTGAATGTGTGTCTGCCATTAGACAAAGTTATTTGATTGCTAAGTCATTTGTTTAAGGTGGTGAAATAGTAAGCGTACCGGGGAAAATGTCAGGATATATATCCAACCAAAGCAACAGTGTCCTTTATACACGTTACGACATACTCCTTAGACTTGAGAACTGGTGGTCCCTAAAGCAGTGGGACTCGCATCCACCAACAGACACCAATGGGAGTGTGAACCATGAACTCCATGGCAAGAGATGGACAAGCATAGATGTATGACTATAGCCTTCTCCATATAGCTCGTACTGTAGATGTATAAAAACGATTGACTTCACATATTGAACCAGATTCAAATATTCCACCCTACCTGTTTTGAAAAATGCATCCGTATCAGAATCATTAGGTCCTTCCTCGGCTGCTTCAGCTGAATTCATGTTTTCTCCGTGAGGATGTCAGATAATGTATCTAGAAATATATCCAGTGATCACTGTAACCAAATCAGTGCAGCTTCTTCATGTTCTTGAGTTCTTTGTCACAGATGCGCGCTTTCCATTCGTAGGGTTCCGTCCTTGTGACAAAAGCTCCAAGAAGTAGGGCTGTATTTTGCGCTCTATTGTTTAAAATGCAACCTCCTCCTCCTGCAACCCCAACGCCACAAAAGGAACCCAAGACGCGGGTGACACAATGATACCGTACGGTTTGCAAACGGGTTGATCTGCTGGCAAAACACCGGATTTACACTACACGCCCCGTGTCTTTAGTATAATACAGACAGGGCATCCTAAAAAATATGATGTAGCCTATAAAGACAACGTATCGGCGTAAGGTTGCATTAGAACGGATTCTGGCTGTTCATGCTAGTGATGTCACGAAATCTGCATAATGGAAGTGGTCTAGATATAAGAAACGTCAACACAATTTTACAACTATAGGTTTCAGAAAAAAACACATTTATAATAGGTATAAAACCATGTCTTTCTCCCAAATCCACTGCCAACTTGTTAATTTTAAAATGTGTCAACTGAAGCTGCATCAGCAGGGTGTATTCCTGACCGTAACAATAGACCTGAATAAGACCCCGCACCCTCCTCTGCCCCTAAACACACGCCCCCTAAACACAATCCTTTCCCTTTTCATTCGATTGTTGGTAAATAAAGTTCTCGCAATATGAGAAAAGATATACACGACTAATGTCATTAAATTGAAACAAATTCTTAAAATCAATGAGCATCTAAAAACGTAAAAAATCACCTGGCAAGATCTGCAATATAACTAGGGAATAGGATACATTACCGCTAGCTACTGCTTCGAAATTGATAGACTTGGACATATTTATTTTTCTACATTTAATGAGGAACCACCTTGTCCCGTTAGTCAACGTTGTTCCGCTAATACCCCCTTCAAAAAAGGCTTTATAGGATGACAATGAGCTGTAGAACACACATGGGAACTTTCACCAAAATCACGAAACACTATAATATATTTCTTGTCAGCAGTTTCTGTTGAATTTTAATTACACATTTGTATAGCCTTCTCCGAACATTAAAGACGATTAAAGATTAGGTTCTCTGTAGATACTATATAATTATACTGGTAAAAATCACAAAGGTATTACATTTAATGTGGCACTATGATGACGCTTTCATAGAAAGCTAAATATTCCCCTCTAGTGGTAGCCTGTCGTTACACAAAGTGTTTTCCAGATAGCCCAAACAATCGGAAAGGGGATTCATCAGAGAAAATGACTTTACCCTAGTACTTAGCAGTCCAATCCCTGTACCTTTTGCAGAATAACAGTCTGTCCCTGATTTTTTTCCTGGAGAGAAGTGGCTTCTTTGCTGAAACCAGGCTTTCCTCCAAAAGTATTCACCTCACTGTGCGTACAGATGCACTCACACTTGCCTGCTGCCATTCCTGAGCAAGCTCTTCACTGGGGTGCCCTGATCCCGCAGCTGAATCAACTTTAGGAGATGGTCCTTGTACTTGCTGGACTTTCTTGGGCGCCCTGACACCTTCTTCACAAAAATTGAACCTCTCACCTTGAAGTCCTTGATGAGCCGATAAATGGTTGATTTAGGTTTCAATCTTACTAGCACCAATATCCTTGCCTGTGAAACCCTTTTGTGCAAAGCAATGATGACGGCATGTATACTTTCAGGTAACCCTGGTTGACAGAGAAAGAACAATGACTTCAAGCACCACCCTCCTTTTGAAGCTTCCAGTCTGTTATTCTAACTCAATCAGCATGACAGAGTGATCTCCAGCCTTGTCCTCATCAACACTCTCAGCTGTGTTAACAAGAAAATCACTGACATGATGGCAGCTGGTCATTTTGTTGCAGGGCTGAAATGCAGTGGAAATGTTTTTTGGGGGGGATTATGTTCAGTTTCATGGCAAAGAGGGACTTTGCAATTCATCTGATCACTCTTCATGACATTCTGGAGTATATGCAAATTGCCATCACAACATTGTGGCAGCAGACTTTGTGAAAATTAGTATTTGTTCCAATCTCAAAACCTTTGTCCACGACTGTATTTCACAGTTATGTTGAGAAGAAACCATGAAGTATTTTACAATAAAACCATATCATGAAACCAAACTGAAACTGACAAGATAAATATTGTGACTTCTGCATTCTCAGGTTTATCTGAAGACATTCCTTGTTGTGTATTCCAGTGCCCATTGATCAAAGAAACATAGTCCTAGTAACATGGAATCATTTATTTAATCAACCAATCAGTTATCTGACAGAAGATTATTAGGATGTTGGAGACTGAGCTCATATGGAATATTTTTTTAATGGGCAGACAACTTAAACCCTGTCTTTTCATTGGGATGATTTGGTGAAGAAATTGAGTGGAAGTTATACCTTGTTTTAAGTTGCTTTAGTCTTGGAAAGGAAAAAAAAAAGCTTTTTATTTTATGTAATTTAATAGACACATTCTACACATAGATATGTTTACCTTTATTTAACTACTTACATTCATTAGGAACAAATTATCTTATCACAACAATCTTGGGGGAATATTAAGGGGGACTGGGAGCTATTATGGTTCTTTCTTGCTCAGCGTCAGAACGACTGGGCCTTCACCCTGTTTGCTAGTTAATCAGGGACCGTTCAGACACTAGTAAGATGTCTTGCCACTACTATGACACAAAACCAATAGGTCTCCCTTGAGAAAGAAAGAGTGCTTCTGACATTAATGATTTATTATGTTATTCTCCTAACAGACTGTCAAAGCTGCTTTGACTAATGCCTGCTACAGTACATAATGAACTGCAATCCAAACTCTAAACCTCTAGATACTGTGCATGTGTCATTGGAAATTGTCACATTTCTAAAGAGAGCGGGTGTAAAATACATTTATATTTTGATTTCTAAACGTCTTCATAACACATTACAGCCATGTCAGTTATTTAATGATTTTGTATTTTAAAATCCCAATTATCCCCTGCGTCCTGTTTTGATACTTATAGAAACTCCAACGATGTTGTAGTGAATGTGTCTGACTGCATCAGCATTAGCAATTTGTGAATCAATCTACATGATTTCTTATTGAAACTGCCAATCAGCTCTGATTGTAGTGGAAATCAATGTTTTAATGATCTGATTACAAAAAATATACATTATCAAATATCACAATATAAATGCTGTTTACTTTCTAAAAATCTTTGATGTGATGCAATAGGAGCAACGTTTTCAGATGTTTAAGGGTATTGTAGTACCGCGGTGTGTGTTGTGTGCAAGCGTGTTTGTGTACATATGTCTATGTGTGTGAGGGGCCAAGTTCTCCCTAGAGAACCAATCTCAACTCTAGGAGTGTGTGGTCCCACAGATGGACCTGCTGGGCCTCCAGGTGCCAGGAATGGTCAGCCTTCCTCAACCAAACTTCTTGGCCCAGCCACCAAAATACACACATTTCCAAGGCTATTTTAAACTCCCTCAGTTCCAAATGTGATTGTGCTGCGTGAGCCTGCATTCTCTTTTATTACATAGAAAGAATGCTGTAAAAGCTTACCTGATTGCTCACAAATCATAATTAACTTGTGGTAATTTATACTTTCAGCAACCAAACACTACATGTCTATGTATTCTAATCTCTATTCTGTATTCTAATTCTAATCTCAAAATAGTCATTTCCGATTAGTTGGTGATATGCAGTCAACTGATCCCAGGCCACAGTTTCTGGTAGATGAGATGATATAACAAGTGGTAGTCTCATTATGCTGATCATTGTCCATTTCCATGGTCACCCGAGCGCGGAATGTTCTGCAGTATATGTGGAGATAACCTGGGGCTGTCAGACCATAGCCTATTAGCAGTATAAAGAGCACTGGTCCACTGCCATAATCCCCATGTGTTACCCACAGACACAACCTTGTGGACTCAGACAAATGCGCCACAAATGGTTAAAGCATCCAATTACCAGGAGGTCCTATAGGGATGCTGTATTCTTACATCAGGTGTAAATTGGTAAAGAAGTAGCCTATAAATTGCCTATAAAATTAGCCTATAAAATTACCCTGACTTCAGGGGAATAACCTGTATTATTTCAATTATTTGTCAGAAATAACCCAGGGAAACACCAGCTGTACTGCATAGCAACAGAGCCATGAACATCCAGATACTATGAAATACTGTAGGTCTATCTTCCACATTTTTACTGCCTTATATGCACCAAGTCTCCTCATTGAAAGCTCTAATACTCAGCTCTGGTTATTGGAAAACCAGGCCAAGGCAGAAGGCACACAAGTGACACACCTGACTATATAACCACTGAGCCTGTCAGAATGTACTGTAGACTTGATTTTGTATATCAACAAGTATCATGGAAAATAATTTGATGGAAATGAATTATTCATTGTCCATAGATGATTG
>JACXGM010003350.1:16061-42336 GCA_016801145.1 Umbra pygmaea
CTCTAGTGAGGTCATGGAGAATACTGGTTATGGAGATAGTGGACTCTAGTGAGGTCACGGGGTAGAAGCACCAAATCCGGAAGGCAAAGAATGGTCAGGGGTCAGGCAGGGTTTGGCACAGGGTAGCAGGTAGTCAGTCAAGGCAGGGTTCAGTACACAGGGTCTAGGAGGGAATGAAGATGGCACGATGAGAAACATACATAAAATAGAAATCCCTAGGAACTATAACAGGAACTGTAAAATAAGGCTAGATTAAGGTAGAACACAGAACAGAAATAATAATGTGTATGTTCAATAATCCGGCAGTTGGTTGACTGTCTTCACCTCCCTAATAAAGGGAGAGAGACAATCAACCCAGGTGTGTCAGAGGAACAGGTGCAGGGGATAATTAATGCTGGGACTGGTGCTCAGGAACGGGTGCCTATGTGGTGTGTAGGGAACTGGTAACGGGTGATAAGATGGGGACAAACACACGCACACACAACACACACACACACACAAGGGAGCCAGAAGGGAGGGAAGGAACACAAAAGGAGAGGGTAAACAGTTCAGGATGGCGGACTCCTTACAATATCTACAACCCCAATTCCGAAAAAGATGGAACAGTATGCAAAATGCCAAAAATAATTTCAATTCACCCTCTGCTATATTGAAAACACATAAAAAACATATTATGTGATGTTTTACTTTGTGAATTTAATTTCTTTAAAAAAATATACATTCATTTCAAATCTGATGACTGCAACACACCCCAAAAGGTTTGGGACAATTGACTGTTTACCACTGTGTAACACCACATTTTCTTTTAATAACACATTAAGCGTTATGGCACTGAAGAAGACACCAGTTGGTTAAGTTTAGCAAGCAGAATTTTCCCCATTCATCCATTATGCACGTCCTCAGTTGTGTAACTGCCTTATTTTGCGCTTCATAATGCGCCACAAATTCTCAATCAGAGACAGGTCAGGACTGCAGGCAGGCCATGCTAGCACCCGCTCTCTCTGCTTACACAACGTGCTTGAAATCCAGGCAGAATTTGTTTTTTGGCGTTGTCCTGCTGGAAAATGCAGGGACATCCCTAGAAAATATGACATCTGGATAACAGCATGTTTTGCTCCAAAATGTGTACATATCTTTCTGCATTAATGGTGACCTCACAGATGTTCGAATTTTTGCATTTTCCATACTGCCCCAACTTTTTGGGTATTGGGGTTGTATGTTAATTAATAAAAAACTTCCAACATATATACATTTATAGTAAAATGACAATGTTTCATTTTGAGTGAATCGAATAGAATGTACACTGCTCAAAAAAAATAAAGGGAACACTTAAACAACATAATGTAACTCCAAGTCAACCACACTTCTGTGAAATCACACTGTCCACTTAGGAAGCAACAATGTTTGACAATAAATTTCACATGCTGTTGTGCAAATGGAACAGACAACAGGTGGAAATTATAGGCAATTAGCAAGACACCCCCAATAAAGGAGTGGTTCTGCAGGTGGTGACCACAGACCACTTCTCAGTTCCTATGCTTCCTGGCAGATGTTTTGGTCACTTTTGAATGCTGGCGGTGCTTTCACTCTAGTGGTGGCATGAGATGGAGTCTAGAACCCACACAAGTGGCTCAGGTAGTGCAGCTCATCCAGGATGGCACATCAATGCGAGCTGTGGCAAGAAGGTTTGCTGTGTCTGTCAGCGTAGTGTCCAGAGCATGGAGGCGCTACCAGGAGACAGGCCAGTACATCAGGAGACGTTGTGGAGGCCGTAGGAGGGCAACAACCCAGCAGCAGGACCGCTACCTCTGCTTTTGTGCAAGGAGGAGCAGGAGGAGCACTGCCAGAGCCCTGCAAAATGACCTCCAGCATTCCACAAATGTGCATGTGTCCACTCAAATGGTCAGAAAAAGACTCCATGAGGGTGGTATGAGGGCCCGACGTCCACAGGTGGGGGTTGTGCTTACAGCCCAACACCGTGCAGGACGTTTGGCATTTGCCAGAGAACACCAAGTTTGGCAAATTTGCCACTGGTGCCCTGTGCTCTTCACAGATGAAAGCAGGTTCACACTGTGCACATGTAACAAACGTGACAGAGTCTGGACACGCCGTGGAGAACGTTCTGCTGCCTGCAACATCCTCCAGCATGACCGGTTTGGTGGTGGGTCAGTAATGGTGTGGGGTGGCATTTCTTTGGGGGGCCGCACAGCCCTCCATGTGCTCGCCACAGGTAGCCTGACTGCGATTAGGTACCGAGATGAGATCCTCAGACCACTTGTGAGAACATATGCTGGTGCGGTTGGCCCTGGGTTCCTCGTAATGCAAGACAATGCTAGACCTCATGTGGCTGGAGTGTGTCAGCAGTTCCTGCAAGAGGAAGGCATTGATGCTATGGACTGGCCCGCTAATTCCCCAGACTTGAATCCGATTGAGCACATCTGGGACATCATGTCTTGCTCCATTCACCAATGCCACGTTGCACCACAGACTGTCCAGGCATTGGCGGATGCTTTAGTCCAGGTCTGGGAGGACATCCCTCAGGAGACCATCCGCCACCTCATCAGGAGCATGCCCAGGCGTTGTGGGGAGGTCATACAAGCAGGTGGAGGCCACACACACTACTGAGCCTCATTTTGACTTGTTTTAAGGACATTATATCAAAGTTGGATCAGCCTGTAGTGTGGTTTTCCACTTTGATTTTGAGTGTGACTCCATATCCAGACCTCCGTTGATAAATTTGATTTCCATTGATAATTGTTGTGTGATTTTGTTGTCAGCACATTCAACTATGTACAGACGAAAAAAATATTTCATATGATTAGCTCATTCATTCCGATCTAGGATGTGTTATCTTAGTGTTCCCTTTATTTTTTTGAGCAGTTTATATTAGTCAGCCAAAAGCACACTGGTCAGACAAAATTCTACACAGTTCATTCAATTGGGAAATCAATTCGGTGTGAAATCAAGCACTAAATAGCATATGGGAACAATTATGCCATATATTTTTTATAATGGTCTTGTACAGAGTCTCACGCCAGCCAAAGTCCCAAAGTTGGCAACCCTGTCAATACAGTAGTCAAAGGCTTAATAATTAGTTCAAAAAGGTCAGTTTTGATACCACCAGAAAAAAGTATAGAATTAGTAACCTCAAAATTATTTAACAAAATGTAGTCTCAAGGAAACAATATTTTTAAGCTGTATACTGTGAGCAACTTGCTGTGGGCAAAAATGCTCAGGGTGTCAATATTCCCATCTTGTGACCTATCCTACTACAGTAAACGTTTAACGGTAGCTTGGCAAGATCAGGGCAGGATATCATTTAGTAGTACACTTTCTAACCTTAGTCACTAGATGGCAGTATACGCACAGCATGCTTGGCTTACATTGTAACCCTAAACATCTTGTAGCATACTTCAGCATTCCCTCCTTACTACAAAGTTGCACACATTGGGTGAACGCAGAATGTAAATTAATTCAAATCAATACCATTTCAGTTTGCAAACCACCTAAAATCTCAAACTAAAATGTTCTTTCTGCGATCGGAAAAGTACATTTCAAGAACCAGTTCATAGAACATTCCTTGAAACCACACAGCAGGCTGGGGTTGACTGCTTTAATCAGTAGAGTTGGTTGGCCCATTACGTAGATACAACCGCAAACTGACAGGAAGAAAATAATTATACCATCAACTACAGGAGATAAGCAGATCAACGGCGCCTGAGGTCAGCTCGCTGTTAAACAGACTCCCCTTAAGGTCAAGGTTATGCAGTAGCTTGCTCTGATTCAACGGTGTAGGCTAAAGCAGTTCCCATAGCAGATGGATCTACTCATGCCCTGGATCAGATGTACTGGGCAGAATAGCCAAAATGTGACGGTAGTCAGGAGGCTTCTGGAAAATGACTATTTGTCAGAATGTAAACACTCCAAATATACACTCCCCGGCCACTTCACTAGTTACACCTTGCTTGTACCGGGTTGGATCCCTTTTTGCCTTCAGAACTGCCTTAGTTCTTTGTGGCATACTGTAAATTTGACAAGATTCTAAAAAAACACTCCTCAGAGATGTTGGTCCATATTGAAATGATTGCCTCACGCAGTTGCTGCAGATGTGTCGGCTGCACATCCATGACCAAAATCTCCCGTTCCACCACATCCAAAAGGTGCTTGATTGGATTAAAATCTGGTGACTGGGCAGGCCGTTGGAGTGCAGTGAACTCATTGTCATGTTCAAGAAACCATTTTGAGATGATGTGAGCTTTATGACATGGCGCATTATCTAGCTAGAAGTAGCCATTAGAAGATACACTGTGGTTATAAAGGGATGGACATGGTCAGCAACAATACTTAGCTTGGCTGTGGCAATTAAAATATGCTCAATTGGTACTAAGGGGAGCCAAGAAAATATGCCCCACACCATTACACCACCACCAGCCTGAACAGTTGATACAAGGCAGGATGGAGCCATGATTTCATGTTGTTTACGCCTAATTCTAACCCTACCTGAGCCTGTGTCAGTTGTAGCCTCAGTTTCCTGTTAGCTGACAGGAATGGCACTAGGTGTGGTCTTCTGCTCCTGTCGACCATCTGCTTCAAGTTTCGACGTGTTGTGCATTCAGAGATGCTCTTCTGCATTCCTTGGTTGTAACAAGTGGTTATTTGAGTTAGTGTTGACTTTCTATCATTTTGAATCAGTCTGGCCATTCTTATCTGACCTCTGCCATCAACAAAGCATTTTTGCTTGATATTCTCTCTTTTTCAGAGTATTCTCTGTAAAATGTAGAGAAGGTTGTGCAGGAATTTCCCAGTAGATCAGCACTTTCTAAAATACTCAAACCAACCCGTCTGGCACCAAAAACCATGCCTCTTTCAAAATCACTTAAATCTCCTTCCTTACCCATACTGATTTGAACTTCGGCATATCGTCTTGACCATGTCTACATGCCTAAATGCATTGACATGCTGCCACATGATTGGATGATTAGATATTTGCATTAACAAGCAGTTGAAAAGGTGTATTTAATGAGGTGGCCGGTGAGTGTATAGCTTACTTACAGAGTCCAAGATCATGTTTTGTAAAAGAGTACATTTTATAGAACACGAGTGTTATGCTTTTGAAGCTTAAAAGGAAAAACACATTCGACATCACCTCATGTCCATTATATAAACCAATGTTATGGACAGCATTACATGATTTAGTTACACAACTATTGGTAATTTTACCACAACTCTTAGAATATACATTTCAAACAGCCTCCCTCAAGGCAGGAATAATACTGTGTCAAAGCACAAAGGGGGACATCCCTGTATCTTCAAGCTTCAAGCAGATCAGTATTGTTTTGTCTGGAGTTTCGTTTGAGGCAGCACTCCCAAGGAATGTTTACATTTACCTTTCCTGTAAGCTAGCTGCTCTTGATATGATTCCCATGCTGAACTATCCTGCTGTAAGACCAGCCTCTTTCTGGAATGGGTGGGGAACTGGGACGGGGGGATGTAAGATGACTAAATGCTTAGTGAGTCAGTCTTGTAGTTTGATTACGGATTGTGCCAAATGTTAGCCTGGAAAAATCCAGACCCAAATCCGGAGGAGATATGGGTCTGGCATCGAGTAATGAAAATGACCCAACTCGAGAGGTGGCACCAAGCGTGCATTTGAAAATCTCAAGGTACGCAATTGGATAACACTACGACCAATCACCAGTGGTTTTTCGCTAAGCCCCTATGGCGGAGCTAACTGGTAGATAAAACTCTTGCCGTATCAGGTCGCAAAACAGCAAAAACTTCATTTTATAAAAAAAGGAACGATTCGAGCGCCGTCTTCTGTTCCTCTTTCAGTAAAAAGCCAAGTCTAACTCGTTCATTGTAGTGGCCAAAGTCGTTTTAAACAACTGGTGTTAATCCATAGCGATCTTACAATGTTTACTAATGACTTCGAGGTCGCAGAGCTGTCGTGTCGTCATCTGTTTAACACACCTCTGGCACGCCTATATCAGATACACCGATGTGATTGGTGCAGCTCGAATACAAGGGCATAGTTGATGAGCAGAATTACTCGGTGCCAGAGTAGCCAAATGTTGTGTCCTTGAGCAATGCACTTCATCCATATAATGTCCCTGTACTTAATGTGAGTCAGGCTGGATAAGAGTGTCTGCTAAATGACTAAAATGTTAATGTAAAAATGTAAACATTTATACAGAATACAAGACCACCTTAAAACTGAAGCTTGAGATCATTAACGTTGCAGTTTAATTTTAAGTCTCGTTGTATTAATAATATATATTTTTTTTCTCTAATTTATCCTCCCTTCTCAATGCCCACTAATCCTGCCTTGTCGGCAGCTCCGCAACTCCTTGGACAGATCTGTGGGATGGCGAGGGACGCGCACATGGTTCATCCAACCACATTGTTGTCCAGCTGCCAATTCTTTTTGCAGTGCTCATCCAACACGGAAGTCTTTTGTTGGATCATGCACGGGATGATTACACTCACCAACTAACATTCTGCAATTAAATTTACAGGTGCCCGATCTGCACATAAGGAGTCACTGGAGAGCGACGTGGCAGGATAGATAGTCTGACTTATCTAACCCAAATTCTAAACAGCACTATGTCAATTTTCGCTGCATCGTGCAGGAGGTTCGGGAAAATTTAGAGAACCCATAGTCAGGCTCGAACCCCTGACTGCGAGACACAGACTGTCCTGCAAAGCCCACTACGCCATTCGGACCCATCACTTTGATATTTTTCTGAGATACTTTAAACAATATAGATCCTACTGCTGTTTTCCTTGATAAGTATAGTTAATCAGATAGGAGAGGACAGTGAAAGATTTTACGTTTACATTTTGATGCCCCATATATTAAAGATGCAGTCTGCAATTTTGGCCACTGGTTTTAAATGTGACAGTTGTGAAATTGTGTACTATGTCATGAGTCATGACTTGTGAAGCATGCTATTAAAACCACTTCAATTTAAAATTTCATAGGGACTTTACTTTATGTCCACATAAATAGCATCATCCACATCTAAGCCAAAATTGAAGGTTTTAATCATTTTTTTCATTCAACCCATAACTTTTTGTTGTGATTTATTTCCCAATTTTTCTCCCCTCCCAATTGGTCTTGCCCAATTTCCCTCCAACCCTGCTTTGTTGGCAGCTCTGCAACTTCCTGGACAGATGTGTGATGGGGAAGGGCACTCACATGTTCATTTAACATGTCGCCGTGCCTGCCCGATTCTTTTCACACTGCTCCTCCAACATGGAAGTCTTTAGTCAGATCATGTGTGGGGGGAGCAGTGGGGGGGACAGCAAAGCAATTTTAGCAGGGTGGGCGTGGCCCTCCCTGGCCACCCCTTGGGGGTGCCACTGTGCAGCAGTACCAGTTTTCCCCTATTGTTCCCATTCATTTGTGTATTTGTGTAAAACATAATATCTGCCTACACTTTGGTCGGTGATATTATGAATGTTATCTTTTCCCAGCATCCAGTTTGCTGACGTCTTCGCTGAGTGTTGACAGGCAGTAAAATCAGCTGCAAGTCGAGACAATGCATTTCAGTGGGTGCTGTGTCAGCCAGGAGACTAGGCAGGTGTTTTCACCATTCAGACTCTAACTTGAATCCCAGACTGACAAAATGACCATACCATATGTTACATCTGTCTGCCTAAACTAGAGTTTAGCCCCTGTACAGGTCCAAGAACATTTATTTTTCACAGTTTTAATATTTAATCGATATTAAATTACTTTATTTGGGGCTTTCAGAAATGGTGTACAAGCTGGTGGCTCCTGGTGTTAGTTTTGGAATATGGTGTCTTGAGTGACTGTTAATACAGAGGAGAAACACTTGGAAGCTTGGAATGTATGTTTGAGCAACACTGTTACTAGCTTGTCCTGGTTTTAGGTCTGTAATTAGAACTGTCAGCAGGTAAGGATCATATTAAATAATTCAGGTTAAACAAAACGAAAATGTTTAAACTCAATACCAATATTAAAAGTCCTGAAAGTTAATGGCAATTTGAAAGAAGAAAGAAAACACCTGAGCCAACTTCAGCCAAGAAAAGCCTAAACCAGTGTTCCTATCCTACATAATTTACAGTGCAAATGCTGTGACCCAGACATTACATTTGGGGAGAGATTTGCACATTTTCAGACCTCCCCTTTTCCCCCGTTGCACGACCAATGAAAGGTCTCACACAGTATGTTGTTAGGAAGGACGCCAAAAAGTTTGATACTGTCAACGATATGCCGAAATATCCAAACAAAGTAGACAGCGACAAGTCCGAAGTGTGACTTACCTGTGTTAAAGATCGCGGTTCATTTTCTGGAGACCGGTTCACACTCTCTTCACAGTAAAAGGTTAAACTAAATAACAGCGTTTCATATTAGGGAGACGCTACAGTACTTTGGAGCATTCTTGGCAACGTGTTGTTTTGGTAAGTTCAACTGAAATATTTTAACAAGCAGATATCATATCATTCTGGGATATCACTGTACAACAAAAGGTTGCACTGGTGGCTACTACATGGACATATAGAAACTCTAATCACAATAATATACGTTCATAAATCTTGTTTATTTTGTGAAGTTTGTTATTGTAAGTTGTTTGCATGCATTTTAATTTTGTATACAGTTACTTAATTTATACTTTTTATGTATTGTACTGTATTATTTCAAAATCTAAATTTCAAACAATATTTTTAACTTTAATAATGATCCTTTAATGTATAGCGTTTGAGTTACAAGTTGCACATAAATCATGTTCACTAAATCGCGTTTTATTTAGCTTTTGATCATAGGTCTGTCATAGTCATAACATTTTATAATATTGCCTGACTTGCTATCTTTGCCCATTTGTAGATTAAAAAACGATACCAAATCTGATGTATTACAACACATCAGTGACCATTTATATGTACTGATAATAAAAATAGCCCCTGAAATTGTAGGGTTGTTAAATGTCTTCTAAATCAGCTTGATCCATAAATCAGATGTGAGCATTGCCATTTGTAAAGAAAAGTGTGTGAGATAACTGGAAGTCCAATTATTAACACAGTAAAAATAATCTCTCTCCATTTGTGCTCTGGCAGTCGGCTACTTTCTTGGCACCCAGAACCCAAAGACAGCCTTGAATAGTAATCTTAAATCAGCAATTTCTTTGTCCAGACATTGACTATAGGGGTACACATTGAAGACATGTCCTCGTAATTCTAAGGTTTTCCAAGAATCCTTTTGGAAGATTTCTGAAATCAATAGGGAATAAGCAGGGAATCCAGAATCCTCCATCCAGGATGAAAAACCTAGGAATATTTTTTTGTATTCAATGTAATTCTACCACACTATCTACAGTGATAAACAAGTGCGAACTGCACTACAGCCTCCCTGTGTGGTTAAGCCGAGAGCTGCCATTTGTCCCAAATAGCACTCTACTGTATTTTCAATATAGTGCTCAGCTTTGTTTCAGAGCCCTGGTCAAAAGTGGCGCACATCATAGGGATTAGTGTGCTATTTGGTAAATGCATTGTGGTGAATAAAGGCTTGCTTGCACCTTTATCACAGTTTTGTCACTGCCAATTTAGCTTCCTGCTGTTATTTGCAAATAGCCAGTCTATAGAGTACAGAGACTATCACTCACTCATGTTTTCCCAGCTGTCGTTCAAAAGTGTGTTACTTTTACCAGAGACCCCAAATAGCTTGATTCCTCTGTGGATTAGATTAGACATTGTGTTCAGTGAAGCCATCCATTCTCTTTTCATTGAGTTGTTTATGTTGATTTGAGGCCTCTCAGTGTCCAATCACCTGCTTATTTCATTACGGGATTTACAGTTTGATGTTCAAATGGCCTTTGTAACCTAGTACATGTAGTACCTCTGTGATCAGAGCCAGAGGACTGCACTAAATAGTTACATCTGGTGTTCAGGTGTTCTTATCTCTACATTATTTTCAGATGGAAGTGTCTGGTAATGAGATGACACCTGAGGTAACTCCCGAGTCCAGTATTTTTCTGCATGCTTTTAAGTGATTTGTTATGGAATGATATTGTTAAATTTCCACTGGGTCTTGCATTGAGTTTCCTCCATCTCCAGGTAATCAGTTTATAGTTATAATGTGAAAAGTGTATAGTACTTTATCCAATGGACTGAAATAGAAACATATAGTCCCTTATAGTAATAACAGTAGCTCTTACACTTGAAGTTTACCACCTAACCACATGCACAGAAAATGGTTTTCACTTTAACTGACACAGAAATGTGTAGTTCATTCTGCTATTTGTCGATAATGCTAAAATCACTTAAACTTCAGTTGGCAATTCAATTGTTTTATCAGGCCACAAGTTAAGACCAAATCACACCCTATTCTCTACATAGTGCATTACTGTTGACTACTGTTGGCCTACATGGCTGAAGGAATAAGTAGTGCACTATGTTTAAGATAGGGTGGCAAGTGGCACATCTGGCCTGTTTTTAAGGCATATTGGCATGTTATCAGTTTGTGAGTTGATTTTTTTGGCTAATGTGCTAGGATGTTCGGTGTGTCTGGGTGCATTAACTCACCCAGATGGCCTCCAGTGAAGGTGAATGACCTCATGGCCATGTAAACGTTGTAGGTGTTTGTTCATTCAAACACCGGTGCAAAAAAAGGTTCCCCCAAAACTGTCAAGAGTACGTCTGTCCCAGGTTGGCCATACATTAGGCATCTCAGCAACTTAGACCTTACATGTTGAGCTTCCGATATGTATTGATATACCTGGGTAGCATCACATATTGAGTCATTTGCCTCTATATATGTTCGGTCCTGTGCTTAAGTACTTCTAATCTTTAGAATGATTGAAGTGAGACAAAGAGGGGGGTGGCAGGGATACATACCAATGACAATAGGGGGTGATCGTTTCTATGATGATTGTTCCTCATTCTTCAAGATACACAGAGAGGTGTGCTAGATTTTGACCAATCACGTCATGCAATCTTCCAGGTGAAACAAAGGAACCTAGAAAACCTTGCCCGCTTATATTATTAAAATACAAGTTTATGGTTTGTCTTTTTGTGATATTTGTATTGGATGTAACAAATAATAGAAATGTCAATAATGAAAATATGACCCACTCCATAACTTAGCAGCCACCTTCCCACACACCAAACAACAAACACATTGGCCAGACTCCCCCAGGCCTCTCCCTCTCCACTCCAGCCCTGTCCACCCACTCAGACATCCCCTTGAATCCCACCACACACCCCAACCCGCTCCTATCTAAACACTTGCCCATTTTGTGGTTTGTCTGCACTTTTATTTGTCTCACTGATCCACATTACATTTTGTTTCTCTGTATCAATTGTACAAATATTAAATCCACCATGTTGAATGTGCGCTCTTATGCTTGTCTAACATTTAAAATAACATTGATCATTTAAACCATGTGCCTCTGCTCTGCATTGTCAACTGCTAAGCCCCAGCTATCTTGGTTTTCCAAAATTTGATGCATAAAACAAGCTTTTCTTTTGCTATAGTGACTCACAAGTGTCATTTTATAGTAGGGGTGTAACGGTACATCTATCCCACAGTACGGTATGTATTGCGGTTTGAAGGTACGGTACTGTGTTGTTGTGGTACATCGTAAAAAATGATATAAAAAAAGTTAGTTTTTAGTTTCATTGGCAAAATATGGGCACATATCCGCAGTGATAAAAACAACGCTCTTGTAATTTCTTTGGCCTGATTAGATTCTGCTGATAGGATTGCTTGAATACAGTGAAGGAGACGGTTGTTATTGTTTCCACAACTGCCTCACTATATGGACAAAGTTACATTGTGAAGCCTGCAAGCAAACCTAATATTTTAGAAAGCTCTTATAACATACAGTTATGCACATGCATTGCCCCATACTGTAGTTACATTTGTTACTTTCATTATGATGTTCCCTGGAAAATCAACATATTAATATAGCAAGGGCAAGTACGTTGTTTGAAGGAAAGGAATATTTTAAATAATTCCTGTTTTTAGCCCATATTTACTCTATAGAACACAGTGTTTTTCAATTGAGATGTATATTTGTAAAAAATGTTTTTTTTTAATCTTTAAAATTAATGCCAAATGGGAAGTAAGAGTGCAGTTAGGGATCAACGTTTTTCTGATGTGTTAGGGAATCTGAGCTAGTTAGAACTATAAACATGTCTTATACATTTTTGTTGTAATTGAAACAGGGCATATATAAAGTTGCAAAAGAACCAAGACACTGAAAAGTTTAGTTATTTCAAGGGTGCAACAACAATAGGAGCAAAACAATTGAAGAGGAAATTGTTTCACAAAATGTGCGTGCGCCATGTTATCTTAAAGATACAGTCCGCGATGTTAGCCACTAATGTCTGGTTTGGCAAAGTGATGCAAATGCTGAAGTGCCTAAACCTGCATTCTATATGAATTCCAGCTGGGGGCGACACGTGTGGTTGCAAAAGAGTTCGGTTTCTGTAGAAGTCTATGAGAAAGTCAGCCACTTCTCAATTGGTTTATTACTTCAGTAAACATTTTCATAATGAGTTTATGGTATCAATCACTACTTTTAAGTCTCTTTTTATTAGGGTCTCGTTAATTTAAAAATTGGCAATAGAGCTCAACAGTCCCGCCCCTCATCTGAAAGAGCTTGGGTTCCGGAAGTAAATTTCCCATTCATTTCTTTTGTTGACTTCTGGAAAAATCTGTATGAGTATTAGACCATGCCTTATGCTAACCAGCTACGACATGACTCATGATCATACAAAATATCATTTCGAGTGAAAAAATTAACCTCATATCCAAAAAAAGTCAAAGGTACAAGACTGTGTACATATTTTTTATTCTGAGCAAAGGAACTACTCATCCCATAAAACATTGCTAGTGTTATTTTTCCTCCTTTACATTACTTTAAATTACCTAACTTTAGCAAACTTCACTTACACAATGTCAACCTTGAAATATGATGTAATCTACTGCTCAGTAAACGTATTTACAGTTCTAACTATCCATATATTTTGCTACGACAAAGGCGTACGACTCGGGCAGCCTGCCAGATTTGGAAACACAAAGCTTTTTTGCGGGCTCAGTAAACATTTCCATGGTAACCGCGAGTTTGTCTCCATGACATCACGGAGTTCCACCATTCAAAGGCATCACTGTGGGATTGTGGGCTGGTTAAGGATTGTGGGTATTGAAGTACTTATCCAAGACATTGCGAATAAAATCCATTTATCTCAAAACAAGTTTGGTGACCCATGAACTTTTGGGTGTCTATATGAGCATATACAATCGCTTAGTCATGTCGTCGCTAGTTTTAAATCTACCATCAACAGTTATGATTTTATGACTTATACTTGAATTGTCAATGGATAAAATGTATTGTATTCTTACTTCCGGAGTCGGCAGTGGACGGGACTGTTGAGGTCTATAAAGCAAAGGGGCGTTTAGGGCGTGGCTATGGCATTCGGTTGTACAACAAGTTACTCAAAGGAGTTGGCAGTTCAGTTTTTCCAGTAAGTAACGTTACATTTTGTTTTACATTTTGTTTTAATACTGTTTTTTGTTAGCATCCAAATTAATATAATTTAGCTAGCTAGATTACTCCTCCCTCTCGTCTAAAATTGTCACATCCGCAACCAAAATGTCTGTGCCCGAAACGGCAAATTCGAAGACCCAAATCAGATCTTCACAAACCAATGGGTGACGTCACACATGTTATGTCCAGTGATATATACGGTCTATGTGTACAACAGCTGTTAAGTTTTACATTTGCAAAGAAAAATAAAAAAATAGATTGTACCAGTAGAATTATAAAGACAAGCGTTTGTAACTTGTAATTGGACGCATATTGCAATAATCCAGTTGTTTAGTGTACGTTGGTTATTGATTGTCACAATAAGCACAAATCAAAACATAAAATATAAGTCAAGGTTTGGTTAAGTTAAAAAGACCTGTGAAAGACTGACTTGTTGTTTCGTTTAACGACTGACTCAAATGAACAAATTGACTCGAAAGACTTGAGTCTTTTCCCATCAAATACATACCTGTGTACCGTTACAGCCCTATTTTGTAGGCATCCTCAGCATTAATTGAATATGTACAAAACAAATGGTACCCGTTTCTCTTTTATACTGTAGTGTGCTACTTTTAAATAGTGAAACGTTGTGCAATATTTGGGAATATGGTGCTATTCGGGACTTCAATAGAATAATAGCACATTAAGAGAAAACTAATTTATGGCACTGTTTTGATGTTGTGGTAGGGGAATGAAATGTTGCTAATGTCTGTACAGTATTTATATGATAACATCTAGCATAACGCTTGATAGCTTATACCTTCAAAGTGGCTTAACTCTTGTGGTTTTAAGCTTTCCATATCCTGTTTAATTAAGTTTTCTCAAAATGGATCCATTTATGTTAATGCTTGTGTATAGTGGGAAGTGAATACAATCAACAACTACTTTCTTTCCCATATCCTCAACAAACATGCGTTTAAATTCCATCTGAGGTTATGCTCTCCTATTGTATCTTCTCAGTCATTTAGCAGACACTCTTATCCGCAGTGATTCTACACTGTTTTTAGGTTTAATAGGTCTGTTTATATTTGTACGGATTAATTCAAGACTATCTAAGTTTACATCTCGACAGTCTTGTTCTTGATATTTAACAAAGGCTCTTGAATAAGGCAAATCCTGAGACAGGTTAGAAAATAGAAGTGAGAAGATGTACATTCTAAAGTATTTGTCAAACTATACATGCTTAAAGGAGAGCGCATTTTCCAGCCAACAACCATAATTGGTTCTGAGCCAACGTTCACTGCCCTCAAATTTGCCTCTGCATCAATTTTGGTTGTTGTCGAGAGAACAAGATCTCCTCTAAGCGCATATGTTCCAACAAATACTGTTGAATGACCAAGCACTGTAATGAAAAGCAGAATGGCACGCATCGGTGGACACGTCTCAACCTTCCACTCTCACAGGCAGATATGAAAGATGAAGGGTAAAAAAATATAAAAATATCATGAAAAGATTTATAGCTGTAGTGGTCTTTACAGACAGGCTATACCGTACTTGCTATATCTTAATTTGTACCTACCAGATACACTGATTTTGTCTGTGCAAACCAGAGAAAGAAGGAGGGACATTCAGAAGCCCCGCCCCAGGGAACCCAGGGTGGAACCACCAAAGAGCATCGGGCTTCCTGAACCCTAAACAGAAGCAGACCTTGGTCCTCCACAGCCCCACTTTCTGCGAAGGCAGACCCACAGGGGAATAGAGTGAGTCTACTTTTTTCTCTGGTTTATGTTGACACACTCATTCTGTTGCACATGCATTCTTAGTCTTTTTATTTAATTGATATACCATGATTTTCAGGTGTTGACATGAATGTGAGAACAGAGTACAGCACATGGTGAAAGCATTATTGAAGTCATTGTCTGTCCACCGTAGGGTGAAGAATTCCATCATTATGTCATTGCATTACTGGCTGTAGCTGAACAAAAGTCTATTGAAAATCCTATGTTATCACATGGTAATGAAACATTGTAAGATCGTCCATACAATTTAGCAGTAGACTTGAATTACAGTGACTAGTCAACATACATTGTCACTCTCCCTTGTCCTATTTTGTTCAGTTACAAATCATGATTCAAAATATTGTATATAAAATAATATATAATGTAATGTATATTGTCTAGACACAGGTGGGTAGTTCAAAAATGATAACCAATATCCCAAAAAATGAAATTTGTGTGAAAAGAAATTTCCCAAAAATGAACAACCCTTCATCACCAAAACAACTAGATAAGTCTGAGAAAAATTTGATGCCAGGGTCAGAATCCAAATTTTGATTTTGGGATATTACAATAATCAATGTAGTCTGGGTCTTCCTATATGAGGATCAGATGTGGACATCACCATTGGCAATAGTAGAGATATGCTGGAATGTGTTGCAGTATTGTGTAATTAAGCATAGTAGAGATTTCTAGAAACAGTATCTCTATCTGAACAGTGTCCCCTTATCCTCTCCTGCAGGTTCCCAATCATTTGTACAAATGAATAACTTAGTAAGGACTCTGATCAGGAATGTGACCATGAAGCCATTAGTCATTTGATCACTTCAACAGAAGTTCAATTGCTTTTTTGCAGTGATCTGAGGTTGGATCATTCATTTTGTAGTGACTCAAGAATGATTACCTCATCACAGAGTGTAAAGAACAATATAAATATATCATTATTCAAAAACATGCCGAATATATGTAACAAGTCACTAATGTAAAACTACAAAAACTAAAGTGCACATTTTGGCTGATGCAACAGTACCTCATTGTCACACGTATCATGGAAATTATTTTACATTTCAGCAGGAAAAAAAACCAACAACATAATACCAAATTTATGAACAAGTTGCTTACCAACAATGCAGTAAATGTGGCCAAGTTACTAGTATATTTTACCAGAATCTGTTTTTTAACATTTGATGAGCATTCAAATGGAAGTCTAGACATAATCCGCTAACACTGACAGAATTATATCCTGGGAAAGAATATATAGAATTGCACAATCCAGGTGTGCAAAGTTTTTATAGAGACTACATAAAAACAATCATTGTTATTGCTGCCAACGTTGTATTTTTGTTTTTACTATTTGGTCATAATATTATTATTATTAGATATTATCTAATTCATGATTAAGGATCTGCTTCATCGTATCAACTTCTCGCAAGCTTGTAACAGTCAGTTTCTTTCACAGCACATCCAATGGAGTTCTGGTTCCCATCTCGCTGCTCACTCAACCAGGAAGTTGAGACGGATATCGCTACACACTAAAAGAAACGCATTGTCTCTTAGTGCTTTAGATGGTGGGAGACGCACAACAGGTGCACCAATCCAAACAGGAGCACAAATGCAAAACAGGTGCATAAAATGCCACTAGTGGTTTCTGGAGCATGACGAGTCAAAGCAACCATACGCATTTATTAAAGCCCCTCGAACATGGATGGTGATGGCCAATTACCCCTCCCTCCACAGGAACATGTCAAACAGGCCTTGGATTCATGTTCTCGTGCTACATCTCTGAGGTAATGACCCAGAGGCAAAAGTTGCATCCTAAATGACACCACCTTCCCTTAACAGGGCACTTCTTTTGACCAGGGCCCCAATAAAAAAACTGCAGAACCCTTCATCGAACTTTAACCGACACCTCTCACACAAACGAAAAGAGCAAGAGGGCTTGACGGCACGCCACATTAAATACACAGCTGTATTGACACTATTAATCCCATGTGATGTTATGAACATTGTGTGAGAGTTGGAATGTGAATTGTATTAAATTCAAATAAAGGCTAAGCTCAAATTATTTACGTTTGATGCTTGAAAGCCACTGTTATCGAACCATACTATACAATGGCCTTTAAACCTGTACAACGAAATGCGGCTTGAGCTTTCATTTTCATTTTTCCCCACATTGGAACAGGTGGTAATACATTCCTATGGCTTAGCACTGCCACCTTCAGTAAACTGGTTATTCAATAAGAAAATAGTCAGATGGGCCCTTCTGGCATTTCTAGGAGGAAATGTGCATGTTTTCCTTCATCGTACCCCTCTCACGTTCATTTCTCAGGGGGGACCCTGCTGTGGCTTCTAGCTCCATATGGTTAGAGTCGGCAAACTGAGGGCCCAGTGTTTATACCAGCGTCAGACATCTAAGGTCTCAAAACAGCCACGATAAAAATGACTTGTACTTGTCCCTCCACGGTGGTCCGGGCTCTTCCAGTGAAATGGGGATGATTATGTCTACAGATCGTAAACACAATCTGCCCGGGTAGCCAAAGTTCTTGATTTGGCCAAATGCCACAGGCCAATTTGTTCTCAGTAATGATTCAGAATCAGAGTCCCTCAGATGATTTCTAGAAACAGCTAACTAGTTTTAGATATGTTTTTGCGGCTTTTTAATGTTTTCAGTGGAGAGGAATGTGGTAAAAGATACAAGAAAGCATTTTTGCTAGAAGAGTACTAGCCTGAGCTTTAACTCACCTGATAACAGTACATGTGTCCCAAGGGGAGCGGTTTAGACCGTTTACCATATGATACAGATTGTATCGTTCTACCTGGTCTGTTCGAGGAGCCAGAAATCCAGAGGGTAAACCTGAAGTTTGAATGGTTAAGATTACTTTATTATGTGCAATGACTCTAATTGTGACATCACCACAAAGTACTACAGTTATAGCATTTTCAGACTGAAGTATGTTACAGTATATAGCGAATGATAGAGCATGGAATAATTCATTTTGAGTGGTCAGGCAAACACACATTTTCCATGATCAAAATTGTATCTGTGACTAACAGGATGTGGGTGTTACGCTTATTTAGATATTTAAATGTATTAGCTACAGATTAAGGTTTGTGGGCATGCAAATGGTGGCTAGCCACAGCTGGATGGAGCTACACTGTAATGTTGAGTGTTCAGAATATAGCTTACAGGGAGCATTATTATTCTTTTTCCTGGTCACTTATTTGCTCATAATTAGATTCTTGACTCTCGCAGAGATGCGGTTGGTGCTGAAAAGGTGTCTGAGAATTCAATTTATGTGCTACAAAATAAATATGGGAGCTATTTTTCCCCTAGAAAAAAGAAATTGGAACTGGCAGTTATCTTCTAATATTTCCTTCACAGCTTCTACAGCCAAGTTTACAGCTAGCAACTTCCAAAATGTAGGCATGTAAGGCCAACAAACGGCACGGGACTAAGTAACAATTAAATCAGTTGATTATATTGGTTATCAACAGTTTGCCTATATGCTGACACCCAATGTAATGTATCGCTTGAAATGGAATGCATATACAACATGTAGCCTGAAGACCAACAGCCTATAGCACTGTTAAGGATAAATGCTCTACTTTAGGAACAGCATGCCATTTGAAACATATGTAAACATGAAGTTAATTATGCAAACCGTTGGCAAAAACAAAATGTATTCTATCCTATGCAGAAATATGGGGGATGTGCAGCTTGTGACAACAGTGCAGATTTCCAAGGCCAGTCTGATTTTAGGGCAAGGTTCCCTGAGTCAGGAGCCGCCAGCATTTACTCTCCCACCCCGCAACGCCCGGGTCATCCCAGGAGGGACTGCGTGTCTGGATGGAAAGGTACGGCTCTCTATCACTGTCTGTTACAACTTAAAGACTTTAAATTGCCTTCTTGTTTACACTGCTCGCTCAACCAGTATAAACCAAAATCCTTGCACGCCAGAGGGAACAATATCTGGACTTTGAACTTGATTGGTTGACATGTGCCCGAGGTACCAGAAGGGGTCGCTAGAGCGTGATGAGGCAAAGCAAACCATTTCAGCTACTAACCTACCAAACCACCAATGGTTTTGGATATTTGTTACGCGCTCACTGTGGTAGGACTCTGGGGCTAATATGAGAGCCATATTCTAACCCTAGTCTCTTATGGTAAATCTATCTTTGAGCTAGCCTCTCTAAGGGCAAGGTGGAGCTACTTGTCTCTTCATTATTAACACCTGTCAAATTCACTAATGTCTAAGGTGTGGGCTTATATTTGGGATTGGGCGTCCATCTTCGGTTATCAGTTGACACACTTCGATCCAGAATGAGCAGAATGCAGAGTATGCATCATGTAAAGAGGAGTATGAGTATACTCTCGCCAACCTGTACTTAAAAATGAGAAAATGGCTGTCCAGTCTACACTTGACTAGTCCATTTGTCAAATTTTGACTAAATTTCAATTTTCAACATAACTAATGGATAATGGCGGTTGTATTAACAAAGGAAGAAAACTGTACCCAGGAATGTTTAAAAGGTTTCCAAAACAGCTTTCTATGATACTGAGGCTAAAACTTTGAAGGAAGGCACTTAAGGAAAAGCTCTCAGAATGAAAGTACAGCAACACTTTTGAGTGGATTAAATGTAAATCAGGAAATATGCAACTTTTATCAAACCTTGATAGGTATACACTATAACTTGATATTGTTGCTCTTTAGTTTTCTATTCTTGATTTATCTAAAAAAGGTGCTGATTTACACATGTCGTCTAGCAATCAAGCTATACTGACTTTCTCTGCTGGCATTGTTCAGTCTTTAGAAAGCTTTTATGTCCTTACTCACAGTTTGACACCTTGCATGGGCTTGGTTTTTCTCTATAGATGACCTGGTCTCAGTTCCCTTCAAGTCTATCCACCACTTTCCATATAAAAGAAGCGGTTCACAAAAAAAAGAATAGCTAGTTACAATGTCTAATAAAAAGAACATTGTTTGGTTTTGTCTAGACTCTCCTAAATTTTCTAAGCATGGCATGGAGCAGGATCTCTCTCATAGATTTTTTTTCTTTCTGATTTTCTTCCCTTCCCAATTCCCTCTCTAATCCTGCCTTGTTGGCAACTCCTTGGACAGATCTTTAGGATGAGGAGGGATGCGCACATGGTTCATCCAACCACATGTCGCCCGAGCCGCCGATTCTTTTTGCACTGTTCCCCCAACACGGAAGCCTTTAGTCAGACCATGCATGGGATGATTACGTTCACCAACTATATTTCCGCGATTTAATGTACAGGCGCCCGATCTGAACACAAGCAGTCGCTGGAGAGTGACGTGGCAGGATAGATAATCAGACTTTTCTAAACCAAATCCCACATGCAGGAGGCCGGGGGAAATTCAGAGAACCCATGATCGGGCTCGAACCCCTGACCATCGTGACTTAAACTGTCCTGCAATGCAGCGACTTAGCCCACTCTGACACACTGACCCCCCTCTTTGAGTTTCTTAAGGGATGTGTGGCGGTATAGACTGTGTTGTTATAGATACAGGTGTCTATGTCACTGAGTTTTCTTCCATTCTGCCCTAACCTCCTGGTTTATATTTGATTTCATAGAATCCGATTCTACAGTATGTAAGGTTTTGGAGTCATTTTGGATAAATAGCTGAATTGCATGTCCCAGATGATATGAGTGTAAAGATTTGAAGCCAGGAACATCTGATCATTATAATTGGACTGCTAACAATTATTCACCAATGAATATCATCTAAAGTATAACTCATGCATCTTGTCCAATCAAGTTTGATTGCCCACTATTCTGTGGGTCGGACCCGAACCCACAACTCTGTCATTGTAAGCAGGGGCGTCATGCCGGTGCCCCCCGCAGATTTTTGAGCCAAGTGGATTTTCCTTTTAATATCTGTATTGTGGGTACATGTTTCCGTGTGTTGTGCACACTGTGCCACCTTAAAAAAATAGGCACCTCTGATTGTAAGTGCTCTAGTTCTACCTACTGATTCTATATGTTGATTCAACTCAAACATTTTGGACTGAAGCCAGTGTTCTCCATTTAAGGTTATATGTCAATGCTCCCCAGTCTTGAACTTCTCCATCTTGCATAGCTCACTATCATCACAAAAATAAAGCCTTAACTGAGCTGGTACATTTGGTTGATTTCAGTCCGCTCATGGTACTAAAGCCTCTCTCTGCCTGGTGTTCCTCACGGTTGTCTCAGTGAGTAAGACGGAGGAAATTGAAATGCAGCAAAGGAACCTGCCACTGCAGTCTGGCGCCGAGGTCTGGAGACGTTGGACCTGCAGGAGCATGAAGCCCTGGAGCGATTGTTGGGGAAAGGGGGGGTAGAGACCGTCTGGCTTTTTGTCCAGCGATTGCAGCTCAGAATCTCAGTTAGAATCCATTGAGCCGTGGTCACAGAGGCTTCACACCACAGGGCCACAGGAGTACAGGTTAACTGTTGCCAAAAACAGCTGCCTTCTGCTGTTAGGAAGCCTGGCTAATAGAACAGTTCCCGGATCAGACTAACGCCATGTCAGTGGTGTCATGGTTTAAGTATTTAAAGAAAAAAACAACCTTAGGACTCTGCTTGTAAGATAAATATACTTCCTTATTTAGCTTTTTTGAGACTTACTACACAGTCGATTTGCTAGTAAGTGTGCAGCACCACAGCATCTCAGAAATCGATCTTTCCCTACAAAAGACCCTCTTCCCTAAACCATGCTAATCTACTTGATTTTAATAGTTTTTAAAATACTGAACAATAATGTAATGGCGATATGCAACAATTGTTTCAATTTCACTGGGTTCTCCATTGCGCCAGTGACAATCAAATGTATGCATTCGTCCACTGAAGTTGGACAATGAACTGCAGTAAGGTCAAGACCTCGGTGAGCATGCAGATCAGCTTCTCTGAGAAAGTTTCTGACAGTTTGTGCAGAAATTCTTCATTTGTGCAAGCTACAGTTTCATCAGCTGTCATAGCGTCTGGTCTCGGACAATCTTACAGGGAACAAAACTGGACGTGGAGATCCTGGGATGGCATTGTGACACAGGATCTGCGGTTCTGTGTCTAGTTCGACATACTGCCAAGTTCTCTTGGAGGTGGCTTATGGTAGAGGAATTAACATTACATTCTCTGGCAACCGCTCCGGTGGACATTCCTGCAGTCAGCCTGCCAATTGGATGCTCCTTAAAAAATGTTGACATCTGTGCCGGAGTTAGTTTAGGGTTTTAGCTCCTGGCTGCACAGGTCCCCTCCGGCTCAACCGACTGTCTGTGCCCCTTCTCTCTGTCTCCCTACATACCTGTCTGCCTAGTTATTGCTTCCTAATGTCGTGTCAATACAAAACATTTATTTAAAACAAATGACATCTGTGGCATTGTGCTATATGAACAAATTTTAGAATGGCCTTTCATTGTCCTCAGTACACAATTGATCTGTCTAATGATCATGCTGTTAAAGTAGCTTCTTGGTGTACTGATATATAAGTTGTGTGGATGAATTATCTAGGAAAAGGAGACATTTTATTTAAATTTTTGAATTTTACCCTATTTTTCTCCACTTACAATCGGAGATGTGGAATCCCCACTAACCCTGCCTTGTTGGCGGCACCACAACTCCGTGGACAGATGCGGGATGGTGAATCACACATGATTGATTGGACCACATGTTTTTATCACACTGCTCGTCAAACACCGACATCTTAAGTCTTAAGGAAGATCATACATTCACAAACTTCTGCAATCACCATTATAATGCAGATTTTAGGTCCGTTGTTATGACTCGACCACAGACATGATCCAAGGAAGCACATAATTGAATTCCTCTCAAAATATTAACATGCCATGAAAATAGCTGCCTCGACCACTTCTGGTTATTGACAGCAATGCCTCTGGCAACCAATTCGGGAGCTGTTTCCTGAGAGGAGCCAAATGTTGAATTTGAAGTAGGCCCAATTTGAGGAAACTGTAAATCCCATTTTAGCACTCAGGTTTTACATACAGATCATATGGAGGTTCCTATAAGATGTATTGTTTTCGTTACAATTGATTCATTTTGGGCTTGGTCACACACTGTTAAATTAAAAAAAACTTCAAATGACTACAGATAACTTAAATCCTTAATGAACTTTTACTCTGGGAGTAAACCAGACATTGGAAATACTTTCCACGGACAGACAGCTCGTCTGGGTTTCTTCTGTTATGGCACATTAACAGCATGGATGAAGCAGTATTATGTACAGTTCCTAAACACATCTGTGTCTTGCATTCCTGTGCTTCACATTCAACCAACAATAACAGTAAGTAGCTACCTTTATATTCCTGTCATTAGCATGCTTGAGTCTTTGCTTTTAACCTACATAAAGTTGCTAAGCAAGAATGAGGAAAGTACATTTGTTTCTAATTAGCGATTTTGTTTTTCCTTTACTGCCATATGTGGGACATCATTGATATTAAATAAAAAATTATCCAACAACTTAATGAAAGTGTTTGTTTAGTAGACAGACATGTCTCTCTTTACGCTTCACTCTGTAATAATGTGTGATTGGTTGGTTGTGAATGTGAAATGCTTGTTAGCCGAGGAAGAGAGCCAAAGTGTTGCCTTTGATTGACAGCCTGACTGTCCAGTGCTAAGCAGCCATGGATTCAAAGACTATTTGAATTAATTTGAAGTTATTTACCTGGCTTGACTGAGTTAGCCTGGCTTAATGGAGCAAAATAATACTACATTAAATTAGTGCCTGTTTGCTCATATTTACTGAAACAACTTTCTGGCTGTGTCCGGTGGGCTCAGCTAGGGATAGCACAAAGTAGTACAGCGCTGCTCTGTGTAGGTGAGTAAGTACTCAACACTTTGCTCTCGTGCAGCTCTGTTAATGCTGGTCAGATGTCTGTGAAGTCAGTCACAGTTTTACACAGTGGCCTCCACTAATATTGTCACCATTGGTAAATATGAGCAAAACAGGCTGTGAAAAAAGTTATTTGTTATTCTCTTGATCTTTTATTCAATATATTAACTATAATGGAACCTTCGATTGATGTAAAATTATGAAAAAAACAAATGTGAATGAAATGTAATACATGTTTTTATCATTCACGATTGCCACATTTATTGGCACCCCTTGAAATTCATATTTTACATTATTAGTTAATCTGAGTGAGTAAAGTGGCACGCCATGACTTCCCGTTTCACTGGGGTATAATCTGAGGTAACATACAGGCCAAGTGCACACAATAAGCCGTCCCACAGTAAGCCGCCACTATGGGAAAGACACAAGAATAATGTAATGATGTGTGACAAAAGGTTATTGAGCTGGCCAAAACAGGAAATGGTCTAAAAAAATAGTTGTTGATAATGCCCATTTCCACCATCAGGGCAATAACTAAGAACTTTAAAGCAACTGGAGATGTTAACAACCATCCAGGTGTTAACAACCATCCAGGTGTTAACAACCATCCAGGTGTTAACAATCCGCCAACAGTGTGTCTACAGTATATTGATCCCACACACACTGCAGGATGGTCCCATTGGTCAAAGGATCACAGCTAGAGAATTGCAGACATTAGTTGGGTCTTGGGGCCAGAACATTTCCAAAACTATGATCACCTACAGACCCACACATTGTGTGGGAGGGTTGCTGAAAAAAAAGCCTTTGCTTTCAAACGACAAACTCAGGAGCCTAGAGTTTTCCAAACTTCGCTGGAACTTTCAATGGGACCTGGTTCTATGGTAAGACTAGACCAATGTAGAGCTTTTTGTAAACAAACACTAGAGTTGTGTTTGGTGTAGACAGAAAGTTGGCTACACAGAAAGGGTCCTCATACCCACTGTGAAGTATGATTTCATGGACTCCAAGTTCCAGCAGATGTTAAATCAAAACCTGACTGACTTTGCTAAGGAGCTTAAACTGAGCCACGGTTGGATCGTCCAGCAGGATATTGATCACACCGCAAAATCAACACAAACATTGTTCACTGACAACAGAATCAATGTTTTGCCATTTGCTTTGACCTGAACCCCATAGAAAACCTGTGGGATGAGCTGAAGAGGAGAATCTACAAGTGTGGACCTTGGAATCTGAAGGACCTTGAGAGATTTTGTGGTGTCCTAACCCAGGCCTTGTTCTATCCAACTTCATTATGCATTGAAAGAGAAGACTCAGAGAAACTTGGCAGTATAAATTGTGGTACACGTATAATGAAATAATATTATTTCTGAAATATAGTTTTACATTTTTCTTTCAATTTTTTTATTAGACCTCAGGGGACTGAAGCGTTTATGTCAGCACTGTTAAGCTAAAACATGTCCTTGTTTGATACTCTTTCTTTCTCTGAGGTGTCTAGGTTAGTACTTTCTCTTTAGCTCTGCTTTGTCTAGAGGTTGGGCCCATGCTGCAACCTCATTGGATGTCACTGTGCAGCTTTTGTTTGACAGTTCTGCCAACTTTACCTCTTCCACTTCAGCAAACTGTATGATAATGACTTAGATTGTGTGTGTATATAATATAAACAATATAATACACATCTGGACTAAAATGGGCGGCCTAAACATATTTTTGCAGTCACGGAATGGAGCTCTAAGGGTTCCATTATTGTTAATATTTGGAACAAACGGTAACACTTTACGATAAGGGTACGTGAACTAACATTAAAAAACACATTATTAAACATTAACGAATGATGAACAAATACATTAATAAGAAATGAATAATGAAAACTCATACTTAACTACTAATGTACAAATGCATTAACTAATAGTGATTACCATCATTTGTACATGTTTATACCCGACATTAACTCATGTTGAATTTTGCATGAACAAACACTTTCTGCTGTAATTTGTTAATGTTGATTCATGTCGTGAACTCATGTAGCTGTTGGCATGAACAAAGCACTACCTAATATATGAACTATTCATGAACGAATGATGAACAAAGACGTAAACAAACAATTAATAATCAAAACCATAACTTTATTATTGATTTACAAATGCATAAACTAGAGTTG
>JACXGM010003351.1:0-22573 GCA_016801145.1 Umbra pygmaea
ATGAAAATCGTGTGTGTGTGTGTGTGTGTGTGTGTGTGTGTGTGTGTGTGTGTGTGTGTGTGTGTGTGTGTGTGTGTGGTTCCATTTGTAATATTTATGATTACATTTTTATGAGCTATAGTGAGAAACATTAGCTGAGGCGAGTAGATAATTCACAAAAATAATTCTGTAATCCAATATAAATTCCCAAACGACCTCAATAATTGTTGATTTTTAAAACATTTACAAATGTGCCTTTCTAAGATGTACAGTTTCATCACACAGCACAAGGCCACAGATGTTGCAATTTTGAGGGAGTGAAACAACCCCCACACAGTGATTTAAAACCACAACATGTGGATTCAGCACTGCAGCCTTTTATTGTGGCCAGCCTAAAGCACACCTGTGCAATAATCATGCTGTCTAATCAACATCTTGATATGGCACACCTGTGAGGTAGATGGATTATCTCGGCAAAGGAGAATTGCTCACTAACACAGATTTAGACAGATTTGTGAACAATATTTGAGAGAAATCGGCCTTTTGTGTACATAGAAAGTCTTCGATCTTTGATTTCAGCTCATGATAAATGGGGGCAAAAACGAAAGTGTTGCGTTAATATTTTTGTTTAGTGTAATTAGCAAGCAGAGTGTTTCTGGGCAGCTGTGGGTAATATGTACTGAAGTATTGTCACCAAATTCTGGACCATTCAGCCATATTAATATCACATGTCACACTTGACAGGTCGTCATTCAATATGTGAAAGGTTAAATAATGCTAACTGACGCGACTCCCTATCATCAGGCCAAGCGGATCTCAGGCAGCGACGCTCTCTCCCACCCCTACCTGGATGAGGGCCGTCTGCGCTACCATACGTGCATGTGCCAGTGCTGCTACTCTGTGCCCAGTGGGCGTGTGTATACCCGGGACTTTGAGCCACCAGCCGACCGAAATTTCAGCCACAGCTATGATAACAGCCTGCTCTCTGTGTGGCAGGGCAAAGGTAGGAGCGTCTCATGTCACTCTCTTCATATTCTTCTGTTCACCATGTCTCTTCTACTGTCTTTACTTCTGTTTTCATCTCTTCTTCTCATCACTCTTCTTACCTCACCTGTCTAATCTTGCTTCTCAATTTTCCACTCCATTTTACTCTCAATGCCCTTTCACCTCACAATCAATAAATATTATTTTATAAAGCCCTTTTTACAAAAGCAGTTGTTGCTTTGACTGACACCTGGTTTAAAACCCCCTAAGAGCAAACAACAAAAAGTGATGCACAGTGGCTAGGAATAACTCCTTAGTAGGTGGGACCTAGGAAGAAACCTAGAGAGAGGCCAGACTCGAGGTGGTGGTCAGTCTTCTTCTGGCTATACCGAGTGGGGAATCTGAAATTATCTCTTGTTTTAAGGCCACATTGTTTATCAGTGTGCAATTAGTGTCCATAAATGGAGATTGGAACGGGTGGGCTGTCTCAGTCTTTTGTGTAGCATCAACACAATTCAATGGTCTTGGGTAGGCCTGTCACAATGATAAATTTAGCTGGATGATAAATTGTCCCAGAAACTATTGCGATAAACGATAATATTGTTGTTCTGAGACCATTTTCATCTAATATAATGATAATGGCATAATAATGCAGGTACACCTTTTCAAAGATCAATAAACCTTTATTTCTAAATAATATTTAACACTGGAACTGGAAAACGTTTTAAAAATCCACAATAAATTAACAAAACAACCAAAAACAATCAATTAAATATACTCTCAGTCTCTGTTTACAAACAATGCAGTGGAATAAAAACTAAACTATCAAAAACAGTAAATAGAATGGAAATTAAAAACCACACAACCAAAACAAAGTCTCTTTGGTAGAGAGAGAGATGAGGAAAACAAACAAGCATGCAAATTTAAATTCTTACATCCGTAAGAATTATTGAGCTCATTTTTATTTATCAGGCGATTAATTGATTTATTGCATATTGCGACAGGCCTACTCTTGGGCAGGAACAATGGAACATGCGCTGGAGAAGTACAGCTGGAGACACCAGGCAGAAAACGTGATCCCCAACAGGAGTGACGTGGGCACCAGCACAGCGGGGTGGGCACAGGATGGAGACAGGATGTCATCAGGCCGAATGTTCCTTAAGCATGTTCCAAGGGTTTGTCATCCTAGGATCAACATGACATCAGAAATATTAGAATGGGCATACCTTTAAGTCTACTACATCGATACAACTCTGACCTAAACTATTGCAGCATAACATCTGGGGACTGTGACATGGACCAGCACAAAGAAAACACCAGGCAGGACCAAACAGGTCAGAGGGTTTGAGTATACACTGCGTTCATTGTAGCGGGCAAAGCCGTTTCTAACAACTGGTGTTCATCCATAGCGATCTTACAATGTTTACTAATGACTTCAAGGTTGCAGTGCTGTTGTCATCTGTTTAACAGGCCTATGGCCCACCTATATCAGATACACCAATGTGATGGGTGCAGCTCGGCTACAAGAGCATAGTTAATGAGCAGCATTACTCTGTGCCAGACTAACTTGTTGGGCAAATTCAAATTTTGCTATTGCGAGATCTCTGGATTTCCAAGATAGTAAAAAAAAGGGCTATATAAAATCTATTTGATTGAAATACTTTTGATGTATGGAAACACCAAATCAGATAGATAAGTAGAGGAAGGTCCGTGTAGTGCTTTGTAGTTTAACAGTAAAACTTTGAAATCAGCCCCAGCCTAAATGGGCATCCAGTGTAGAGAGACCAGAATTTAGGTAATATATTGAACTTTTCTGGTTTTAGTCAAAACTCTAGTGGCCAGGCTAATGGGGAAAAATGACAATTTTATAATTTGTCTAAGTTCCTAAATCAATTGAAGTCATTATTTAACGGTCTCCCTCATCAGTTCATCTCAGTTAATCGGGGAGAGCAGGGAAGAGCTAGCGGAAGTGCTACATTAATTGGTTGTATGGGTCTGTCCACATGATACAACTTTGTGAAATTATCAGGGTTCCCGCGGGGTCTTAAAAAGTCTGAAATTCTGAACGTTAAATTGAAGGCCTTAAAACTTCTTAAAAATGGCCAGATTTTCATCCGAGGTCTTAAATTTCATTTAGTCAAATCTTAAAAAGGGTTTTAACAAGGGTAAGCCTACGGCTGTACTGACGACACTATGGTTAACGCAGTCAAGTAAACATCTGTACAGTTTTGCATTGCAAGCGTGTTTGAATTGTTTTTCTGGAGACATTTATATACATCCATCAAACGCCACAATGTGCTATATTGTCCAGGAACGAAATGTTATGAATATGGGCAGACTTCCATGTAATATGCAGATGCTGTCATTAACAGGCTATAATTAATAAAACTATGAATTTTGTATTCATTCCCGGTTTTGGATAGTAAAATACTTTATTAGCTATTTGTACTAAATGCTGTACTGCAGTTACATTGTAGTCTTTGACCAACTGGTGTATTTTGTATGAGGCATCAAGGATTATTACAGTCTGGGCGTAAAAATGTTATACTCTGTGGCTTGAGGTATCAATGTTTGTATAAATGGTCTAAAAATAATAAAAATCTAGATTTCTCTCTGCTGTCAATTTTAAATTTGTATCTGAGTTAGGATAGAAACTGCGAGGGTAAAATCTGTTCCATTCCATAGGATATAATTTATATATCTTTTCCAAAGAACGACTTGATGGTGATATGGATTTTAAAAAAACATCATCATAAATATAAATCTCTTCCAGTGCCCCCTGAATAGATTGGCATAATTTGGGCAAAATCAGCACCCATCGTCGTTATCATGAAAAAGCCTAAATGAATCAAGTATGTGAACATATGTAAATGCGAAAACTAATTTCTAATTGTAAGCTAAATAAAATGTTTTTTTGTTTTTTTTACATATGTGTTTTAAACACCTTATAACGTTGTTCTGTATATTTCCTTGGAAAAATGAACTCATTGCGACGTCCATTATAAGGTTTGCACAGAACGTCATTGTTTATCCCTAAATCTTTTATAAACTGTTCACTTGACACAGTTGTGCGCAGTCAAAGTGCGTAATACATTTCAGTCTCGTTTAAAAAATAAAACGTATGATATAGAAATAAAATGGATAGTCTTTTGCAATTAAACGTAATAGCATTCGTCATCAGAAACATGCAGTTAATTTAATTTGCACTATTATTACAAATAATTTAATAGCACACATAAAATAAAGCTAATGTAGCTAAATTAACACATGCAATCCCCCCAGCCCTGGATCGTCTGAACCCTGAATGTCTGGTGACGCGCCTGGTCATTAATATGTTTCCACAAACCGTCAGGGGATGATTTGCGCGCCTTCAACGACAGCGGGAGAGAGATCATTCAATCTACTAACAACGCATAGGAAAAAAATTGTAGGCTATATGCCTAATCAATTTACAGAAAATATAGATAAAACCATAGGCAGAACAATAATAGCAGGCAACTAAGTCTTATCCAAACAACCGTTTGCATAGAGAAGTACTGTATCGTAATTTCGCTGGTAGAACGGTAGGCTACCGTAATTCTGCTTTTTTTAATAATAAAGCTGTCAAAACTGTAGGATATTTCTTGATATTTTAAAATATGAAAATATTGGTCTAGGTATAGAGGGATTAACAACCCAATCCATAATGTGTGGAAAAACCAGGGTGTGTAATATGAGTATTAGGTACTGTAAGACAATTAGGCTAACGTCGAGCCAGCCACCAGTGTATTGACATAGGACAGCCGCTAGCTATTGCTTTGTCACAAAAAAACACTTTATTACAAAAAAAGATGAATTACTTAAAACCTGTGGCTGGTTAGCATGGCTTTATCAGCGACAATCTTTTTGTGGTAAGTGAATGTTAAAATTATTTTTTAGATGGTCTTATTTGGAGGTTGGTGTTGAGATTTGAAGTGAGAGGAATTGTCCACCATGTTTTTATTTTGTTCAGCTCCCCAGAGGTGCGTAGTGATACTTTTTGATTACATACTACAGCACTTGTGAAAAGGCAAAATTATACAGTGCAGATATCAGGGAATTGTCATAGGATTGTAATACAATTTTAGCCAATCAAATTGCAGATATCGCCAGACCCGTTTTATAAAATTCTTTATCATTACTATCTTAAGACATAGTTTTTCCTTGTGCAATTTTATTAGATTTTGAAGTATTCTTCTTAATCATTGTGCAAAGTAAGGCATGTGTCTTCAATCTGTCAATATATTTTAGATTTTAATTCTGACAAACCCTGTTATAAATCTAACAAAGTGCTGGTGATTGATGCTGAACCTTTTCTCCATGTGTTTTAAATTTAGCTTTTCATGATTTATCACTAACCAAGCATTTTTTTTTTTCATATGGTGTGACAAACAGATCATATTGTGTGACATACCAAACCTGTCACACAATATGATGAAATGTCATACCATATGAGGTTTCATGCACTTAGCACCACTTTGGGCATTCCCACTGCAACATGGTAACACAAATTACTTTTTTGTCAATATTATATAAAAATGATATCTTTGGCATTTTTATGTAAAAAGCATCACACCAAAAGACAGTGGGGAAAGGGTACTGAAGCGGAAGTGACAAAGTTTTGAATTATTGCGAAAATTAAGAGATTACTCAAATTCTAACTTTTCCATGTAATTCTGAGATGTTTTCTGTATTTCCTAATTGAACAAGAGCCGCTTTCCGACCACCCTTTTTTTCTTGTGTTGCGACGGGAGAAATATGGGGATTTAGTCCCTCACACCGCAGCTCCTACAACTCTTTCAGCTGCTACTCGAGAGCAGGGTCTTTCCCTTTCCTTAGGTCTACGTTGATTGGTCCAACTTATAAATCACGCCTGTTGTTTCGTTTCTCTGTTGCGTATAATGCTACATATTATGCTGGAGCTTTTGTCTTTTGTGTTTCTCTGTTAAGTAGCTACTCAATTTCTATGACTCCAGCCTGGATTTTAAACGTCGCCGTTTGAACTCGGTTATGAGGACATATCAATACAACTCTCTTTTTTTGAAACTGTATTGGATGTCGTTTGCAGCCTCGTAATCTGAACAAACAAACAGTAAACCGCTAAAGGAACCCAGCACTACTTGGGCTGAAAACATCATCCGCTAGGGGTGCAATGTATAAAAAAACTCACCGATCGGATCGTTCCTCGGATCAGGGTCACGGATCGGATAGTTTTTCTGATCAGCAAAATAAAAAAATATAAAATAATTGGAATTTGGGTTAGTTGTTTTTATAATTTTCAATGGTTATGATGAGCAATATGGGAGAGAAATGTGGTTAATATTGATCGTTGTTTAGGTACATCAAATCACGTTAAACCTCGCCATAGCAGCCAATGAAGAAGAAAACTTTAACGTGAGATTACTTCTTCAATCGTTGGACTTCGGTTTAGTTATTTTGACAGGCTTAAGTGTTCATAACAAGATATGGCCATGAGAAATTTGGTGATGATTGACCATTGTTTAGATACATTAAAACCACGTTAAGCTTTTTCACATTAAGCGTTTTAGTATGTCCCGTATGCGACGGGATGTCGTAACGTGGCTCTAACACTTTCAGCATGTGTTTAAAGTCCTCCTTTTGCACAACCGAATATGGCCTCATGTTTGCACCTTTAAACACACCGATAGCGTTTGTGATGGCTTTAGCCCGGTCTGATTGATTGCTTAAATGCCACGGTGATAAGCGGTTGTTTTGCAGCTTTCGTTTTCACTCCTGTCAGTGAAACACCGGGGTGATGTCGCTTCAGATGCGTGGCCATGCTTGATGTGTTTCCACTGTCATATCGCTTTCTTGTGCCACAGTGCCTACACACTGTCACGGTTTTATCAACTATCCTATTTCCTTCATTATATTTACCAGGGAAACCAATATGCTTGACTACAGGGGATTTAAATGACGCGGGGCGTTCAAGCTCCTCCTCGCTTTGACCATGCTGTGAGGAAATCAATCCGCGGATCACGTGTGTGCCGAACCGAAGATGTTGATCCGAACGGATCACGGATCAATGACGAAGATGATTTACACTTTTCTCCAATCATACACCCAGTGTTACAAACTTCAACTGTGAAATGTTGTTGTATGTGGCGCTATGCTAAAGTCTAGTGACAACGCTATAAAAGACTGTTGCGGTGCTTGCGTCACTCCCTTATCCCTCCTACCAGTTCATATGGCCACTTGACCAGTGTGAATGCAAATAGCAAAACCGGTTTTGGGGGAGAGTAGTTAGTAGAAAGTTAAGAAGGGGACTGTTCCTTTAACTACTTGGTCGGAAAGCGGCTAACGACACCTCTTCCCCAAGGGTCTCCAAACAATTGCCCTTTTAAATATTTTTATCATAGCTGACTCAACATATTATGCCTGAACTTTGAAGAGTAGACTCACAAATATACATCTGTGTTATCATCCTGTACTTTATTTAGGATATTTGCAATATTTTATCTTAGTTTTATTTAAGTTTAAACCTTGTGAAATGTGCCTGGGACAGTCACACCATATGAGCTTTTTCATGTTTGGTAGGAAAATGTTGAAAAAGTGACTGATGAATTGCATTAATATTCAGTATGTTCACATAAAGCAACATATTTTGAGCAATATAAAAACGTTTTTGACAAATGTAATTTTTATTGATTTGTGTTTGATGCTCGGAACCACAAAAAGGCCATGTCCAGTCAACCACCCATATTATGTTTTTATTATAGAATTCAGTTGCATGGTTTAAAACATACTTTTTCTTACATCTCATCCATTATTTTATGTACCCAAAGCAATTGGGCTTCCAGACTTTTCAGGTTTTCTTTGTACACTGCCTTTTACGCAAGCAATAATTTATTAGTAAAAAAAACAATGTTTCGGTCTCAGACCTTCATCAGGTAAAATCAGGTAATTTTTTTTTACTAATAAATTATTGCTTGCGTAATAGGCAGTGTGCGGGACGTTTTTCATAATTTTATGATACGACACGATTGATCTTAGTGTGCAAAATATTTTCTATTATACAGGTGTTCTTTGTGAAATAACATTTGTTGTTTTATGCAAATATTCGTTATTTTACAAAGTTGTATTAAACGCATTCATCTGCACAGAGCCATATATCCTATTGATGTAGCACTCACGCTATCTCTATTCTGTTCTCCCTAAGTGAGAAAGCCGACTGATGAGTAAGTCAAATAATTACTTCAAGCAATTTAGGAACATGGACAAATGATAGAATTTCATCATTGTTTTCTTTTAAGCACTAATTTAAGTTTTTCTAGGGTTGTATCTGGGTAGCCATAAAAGAGAGTATTGCAATAATTCAATATTGAGGTGACAAAGGCATGGCTGAACTTTTCTGAATCATTACTATGTTCCATCTCACTTATTCTCACTTATCCTTTTTTCTCCATTTGTTTCCTTTGTTTTTACTTTTCATGTTTCCTTTCAGCCTTCTCTTATTCTCTTGCTTCTCACCTCTTCCTGTAAACCTTTACTTCCCTCAGTTTCTTCTTCCGTTTTGCTCTTTACCTCTCTTCCCCCTCTCTCTTCCTACTTTTCATCTTATTTGATCCTGTCTTTACCTCTCCCTACTTCTCATCTGGTTATTCATACTTTTCTAGTCTTTTTTACTTCTACAGTATTATTTTCTTCTGCTAGCTTCTCTTTTTCCTGTCACTACTTTTTCTGCACATGTTCTCCTCACGTCCTCTTCCTTTTTCTGTCCTCACATTTCCTCCTGTTCCCATTTACCTACTTCTCCTCAGTTCTTTTTTTATACTCTTCTCACTTTGTTCTTATTTCACCTCTCTACTTACGTCTTTACTCTTTATTCTCTAACCCAGCTTGTTGTTAACTGATAGCTCACTGGGAGTCATCTAACCTTTCTTGTTGTTCTCCCGCAGAGCTCATTCATCGCTTCATAACGGAGCACCAGCAGGGGAAGAGAGTGCCATTGTGTATCAATCCCCAGAGTGCTGCCTTCAAGACCTTCATTAGGTGAGATTTTACACGAACGTGCATGCTTAAAATCGAAACTGTTTTTATGTATCTTAAGTTTCTATATACACCCCTGTATCGCTCTTTCTCATTCTCTGTATTGTCCTCTCCAGGTCTACCGCGTGGCATTCCTCCAAAGTTTCCAGGAAGGAGGAGAGATGAAGAATAGTATAATTTATGTACAAAAGGAGTCATGGGAAACACAGTTTGATAAGATAAAAAAAATACTAAATTTTTCATCAGTGAAATCTACAGTTCCTAAATATGAAAGCTCCTATGGAACCTGGTGAAGAGTTGAAGACACCCAACACTACAGCAGACCCCGATGCTGAACTAAAACATGCTGCTGAACTGAGAGAAAAAAGGAATGAAGAGACAACGGGATGAGTTTTCGAAGAGAAACATGATTGAAAATCTTTTTTGCTAAAATATAATCGTGTGGGTTTTCCGCTCCAACCGGGTTGATTGTCGAGATAAAGAAAGTGCTTGTTTTGTTTTTCAAACATAATTTATGTTGAACAATTTACTATAGAGATGATGAAGAAATAGCATTATTTTAATTTTTATTGTAATTTATGTTAAATGTTCCTGCCCTGTTCATTTTGAAGTCATTCCAGCCTTGTGCAATACAACAAAAATTATCACTGTCACTTGCTCCTGGTGATACCGTACTAAAGTTGATCACAAAAATGATGTCACGTTGACAACTGTCTTTTACCATGATTTCTATACGTTTTGGTTGGGATATTGTGACTGGAGAGAGACTCAGTGGCTTTGGATAGCTGATCATAGACTTGAGCTTTGAAGTGACCTGATGCTGGAGCATTGCTCCACACCACTGAAAGTCCCACATCCAACTCTAACAGACCAAACCGTTTCCCAGATGGTACATTGACCCGGTTCTTAAAACGGGTTGGGCTGCAGCAGAAGGGCAGCTTCTGATAAAATAGGGGCAGCCTCACCCACGCGGATTTACATTTTTCTTTGAATTCATTTTTTTTGTCTCTTTAATTTATTGTGCGTTTTTATAAGTGGCGGGTTGAAATTTGAGCGTGTGGGTGTGTTTGGATTTTAGTGGTAAGTGCAGTTTTCTGTTTCAGTGATCTCATTACCTCAAAAACAGTTGGGATCAAACAGGAAAAGCAGAGATAATGAGTGTGGTGTGCATAGATAAACCCAACTAATATGTACTGTAATGTGACGTCATTCCTATTTACTGAATCACACTGTCCTCTTGTTGCTCCCGTTTTCTTATTCTCTTCCATACAGACACCGAGATGGAAAGGCTTGTGACAGGAAGAATAGCTATCCGAATTTGTCACTGAAATGCTGCTGTATTTCATCTGTATTTGTTATTGTTTTATTTGTTTCCCTTTTACTGGTTGGTTGATTTCTGGTTCGATTCACGGCTCAGGTGTTCCATTGCAAAGACTGCACACCCGACCGGACAAACACACACACACACACACACACACACACACACACAATAATTGTGTGCCTCAAAATTTTTTTGTTCACCAAGAGGAACCAGGAAGATCTGTGCACTGAAGCTACCACTTACTAACATTAGAGTCCTGAAGACTGTACTGTACTAATTTGCAATGCCATTGTGGGCAGTGGTCCTTCCTCTGTCCCACCACCAGATGGTGCTACTGCTATTGGATGTGTAGGCTAGGATATTGATGGGGTATTGCCAGAATGTGTTTCACTTGTGTAAACCTGCATGTGTATATTTATGATATTAAAAGAGGAAGAAATTGTGGATTTGACTGCAGTGCAATGGGAGTTGTCGCCACGGACAAACCATGCTTTTGTGCTGGTGTTATTTAATTGATTTTAGAGAATTTAGATACGTTTTCCAGTGTTTGTTTTGTTTTTTGTTGCGATGTGACCCGTTTTGCAGATCATTCCCCCCCCCCCCCTTTTGTTGGTTTCACAAGCTGTTTCGTAGAAAGCCAAAAGCAGGCTGAACTTTAGTTAAAATTACCAGTATCTCCCTCTCTCACTCTTTCTCACGCCTTTTTTTTTCAAATTCTGATGGGTTGCGATCTTTGTCATTTTGCACTGGAAAACATTTTTCCCACTGTGCACTAATGAACAAGACATGAAGATGGAAGCCAGGCAGCACTCTTATCTTTTTCTAGCTGGAGAAGCCTTTTCTGCTAGTTCATTTGTTTGGTCCTTATCACTGTCGGTTTTACTTTCACTGGCCCTGATAGGAGAAAAGAACACAAGTTGAAGGAGCTTATTAATGAGAACCTAAATTGAGCTGCTTCCCCCAGTCCAGCTCTTTTAGAAGAAGTCTGTTCTTAAATGGCTCCTGTTTTAGGTGTATTTTTTATTGTTAGGGCCAATATGGAAGTAGTGCACTAACTACGGAATGTTTTCATTTGTGTCTCGGCTGTACTGATTGAAAGAAAATTAATCTGTGTCTTTTGCTAAAATTCTACTGACAAGGTGGGAGAGGACTAGATGGCTGGTAATCCTACATGTTTTTTCAGATAAGGACAAAAAAAGTTGGTATTTGTGTTAATTATGATTCTGAATATGAAACCAATGTTTAATACTGCTGTTTTGAAAATGTTTTTGTTTTTTTGGGGTCGTTGCATTTTAAGAAATGTTTTTGACTTGTGCTCCCAACAAATACTTGAATTTCTTAAGAAAATGACTAGAGCGTAAAGTAGTGAGAGAATAAATGGATAGTTCCTGGATAATATTGCTGTTTGGAGTGTCTTTCTGGTTGTCAATGTGGTAAAGGGGCCAGGTTTCAGTTCTTAATAAAATGGTTGCCTATAGGTCTCAACTACTAACTACTTTAAAAGTTGTTATTATTATTATTAATATTATTAAGTTAATCTTCTATCGTTCATTACCTTTGGTCATGTTACATTTTCCAGTGCTAGGTAGCTCATTAAACAAGGCTCGGTTTCTGCCTGTAACTGGTTATTATGACTTATACTGTTATTTATTCAACGTGATTTTACCACGTAAATATGCTAAAAACAAAACCACTTCAAAGAAGCTCACTGACATGTTTTTTAACCTTGTAACTTCAAAATTTTAACTATCAACTTATCTTTTACAGGTTTACACTTCACTAAGCACTAGACATTCAATTAGAACTGTTAATAAATGTATTCTTAATTTGTATAAGTTTTGGCCCATCACAATTTATTTTCTCCCTTTTATAAGTGAAATGACTTAATGGTAGGGATTGATTGACATACTGGTTACATTCATCAATCCCTGCAAGTTAACTTTATTAGCATAAAGTTTGTTGACCAAAATGTGCTATGACAGCTTTCAGTTGTCTTGTAGTTCGAGGTATTTTTATTTGCTATTTTAATCTGAGAATATGTGATCATTGCCTTGCCTTATTGAAAAGCACTTCATCCAAGGGACAGCATTAAGCTAGAATTCCTTATGAAGAGTCGGCAGCCTCCATCACTCAACAGAGATGTTACCCATAGAGGTTGTTAGAGGGATTCAAATGTTTTCTATGATTTTTGGCCACTGGTTGTAAAAGTGGCACTAATGAGCCAGAAAGAGTCTCAAATGTTACCCTATGTCATCAAATGCACACATCTTGCAATTTCTTTTTACTCAGTGTGGTATAATGACTGGTGTATGATAGTGATAAAAAATATATATTTTGTTAATTTCAGAAGTTCTTGAAAGCCTGGAAATTTGAGAAAAATGTGTTCAAGCATGGATATTGTCAATTAAGTCTCTCCTGATGAGTTGGCCCCTGGCAGCTAGCTCGACTGGATAGATCAAAATTAAGTATTTTGAAACTGATTGCTTGGATATTCACATGGAGATGGCCTTGGTGGTTGTTTTCCAAAAAAGACTTTAATAAGTTTAAGTAAAATGTGTGTAGAATAACTATTTCAAATCATTGGTTGGTGAGTCAGTGTTGTTGATGGCTAATCCTGCTGATAAGATGCTCCTCAACTTCTGATACTAACAATGGGGGAACAGAATCCAGTATTTGGTAGGCACATTTATAGTGCTTCTAAAGTTCAACAGATACAAAATTGGATAAGGATAATATATATTAGTTTGTGGTTGCTAAACATTGGGCAATGGAACTACATTCTCTTTCCTGCTGTCCATCTGAGAAGGGTCTGGCTGCAGATGGGCACTATCAGGCGTGCGAGTCCAGTGGGCAGGGCTTGGACACTGGGCCAGTGGACAGTATTTATAACTGCTGTTGACTCAACATGGCATTTTCTACCAATTTTATTTTTAGTTATTTGCTGCTTTTAAAGATATGTTTATAAACAATTACTATGTTTTTAGCAAAATATATATAAAAAGTGAAGTCATGAAAGGCTGATCTCCAACAGAATAATGCAAGTGTTTCTCAAATGGAGGTATGTGTATCTCTAGGGGTAGTTTGGAGTACTGCAGGGGGTACATGAAATTATTAGCAAAAATGCTAATTTAAAAATATGTCTTTCATAATTCCTCATATAATTACTATGTTAATGAATGAATTAAGTGATGGATTCTAAACATTTCAAATGTAGCATTTAAATGTCTTTGTTTAAAAAGGTTGTTGTTTAGTGAATTTATCACTGCCAACGCTGTATTGTATGTCTATGTAGACTTTTTCTACCAAAAATGTTTTGCACTGGTCAGGGGGTACTTCACATAGAAAGGCAATTCAAAGGGGGTACAATATTGAAAAAAGTTTGAGAATCACTGGAATAATGTATATACTTTTGGTTTGTGCTTAAGTAAAATAGGTGAAGATTTATATAGATTTATATCAGTTCATCCTCCATCCGCTTTACATATTAAAGTTAATTGGAATAGATAATATCATTACAGAATTGTGATCTCCAATGGAGAAGGTATTTAGGCTACATGAAATTGATCTATTTGTGTTTATTCACCAGTAGACTAGCTTAATACCAGTGCGTTCCTCTGTCTGGGATTGTGAAGTTGCATAATATAAACCTATATTTGTGATCCCAGTTTGATTGTGTATATTTTGTCCTTACACAGCAAAATCAGGGAAAACATTAAATAATATTTCAGGCAGGGGCACTGTGAGGCCGGTGGGCACTGTGATTCCAGTGGTCAATATGAAGCTTGTAGGCACTGTGAGGCCTGTGGTCAATATGAAGCTTGTGGGCACTGAGGCCAGTGGTCAATATGAAGCTTGTGGGCTCTGTGAGGCCAGGGGTCAATATGAAGCTTGTGGGCTCTGTGAGGCCAGTGGTCAATATGAAGCTTGTGGGCTCTGTGAGGCCAGTGGTCAATATGAAGCTTGTGGGCACTGTGAGGCCAGGGGTCAATATGAAGCTTGTGGGCACTGTGAGGCCAGGGGTCAATATGAAGCTTGTGGGCTCTGTGAGGCCAGGGGTCAATATGAAGCTTGTGGGCTCTGTGAGGCCAGGGGTCAATATGAAGCTTGTGGGCACTGTGAGGCCAGTGGTCAATATGAAGCTTGTGGGCACTGTGAGGCCAGTGGTCAATATGAAGCTTGTGGGCTCTGTGAGGCCAGTGGTCAATATGAAGCTTGTGGAACATAATGGCACCTCACAAAAAAGTAGACATAAAAACACACACAAGATTTTATTGTGCCATCCTAACTATAAACCTTGTATTTGTTAATTCTTCAAATCGCCCACACACCCAGTGCCCGCTGGACTCACACTGCCCGAAATTGCTAGAAAGCCAACTATAATTCTAAGACCTGCCCACAAAGCCACAGTGCCCCTAAAATCACACTGCGCCCAGACCCTTTTGGTCCATCTTACAAATGCTGTAAGAACTGTATTCCTTCATATTTAAAAAATTCAATAAATTATGTACATAGGATAATGACTCCCTACAGTATGCAGTGCTTTGTAATTTAATAAAAAACAAGGCCTAAATTGCATAAATAATATTCAAACCAGACTGGTGTGTACATGTTGACAGACATTGGAAGCACAACTGGTGATGTCCTCATTGAAATTTCTCTTCAAATTTCAAAATATACACTGCAGTGCAGACATTCTTTTAATATCATGAAATAAATATTTGTTCTACAGCTTTCGGAAGCTGCTCATTGACAAAGAAAGTAGTTCTGTTTTCACTGTGGAATTCTACACAGTGTACCTTTAACAGGAAGATATATTTGTTTTAACAGTGGCCATTTGTTTTTTGCATAGACAAGAGCAAATCAGTTTCCTGGCTCATTAATCTACATTGGTTTAGCTGGCTTTGCTGTTGAGCATTCTCATGGTAGCCCAGGATGTGGGCATCAATGGTTCACATAATTCAAATGTGCATAACCAAAAATGCACTCCTCAGATTTTACTGGCTTAATTTAAATAGCAGGTGGCTGGGTTTCAGACCTGGTCGCACCTGGCCCAAATTAACCCCTGGCCAGCTTCACTTCCCGTCCAGAACCACAAATGCAGAAAGGGGCAGAGTGTGTGCTCATGATGTTGCACCAAGGGGTAAGGCTTAGACCTGGAAGATGAAGCAGCCCTGGGTGGATTCTGATGCTAACTGGCTACCAGCTTACGTTAGCATTCCATTAATTCCATTCATTTTAACAGTCACTTTGACAGCAAATAAATGTACATCTGAAGACTCTATTTTTCCATTGTTTATTTCTAAAGAAACAGGACAAAGTATAAAAAGCTCCATTACTTTGTATCTCACATTATTGCCCTGTAGCAGCCGTTTTTCTAAAAAATATGCAAACTATTGTGTTATAACCACGCAACTTACTGTCGCACAGTAGAGAAATTACCATATAATCCAGGAAACGCTTGTAGGCATTTGGGGGGACGTGGAGGCATACAGTCTAAATGACAAAATAATTCATTAGAATACTTACCAAAAGCTGCTCCTGCTCCTACGCTCATGAACAACTCCTACTCACGCTCTCCTTCCTCTGCAACAGGCAAGATTCGGAACGATTCAGATTCTCTTGACATGGCTAAAATAAGAATGACAACTTTCAGAGACGTTACTCATGTCACATCTATGTTGTCACGCTCAGCTTGAGGCTGCGCAGTATGCTCTGCTACCACCGAAAAGTGCTTCTAATTGGCTTCACCTTCTCTCCATAGCAATGAATGGCGTCTGTTCATTCATTAATATACTGTCATTGGCTGGAATGGCTGTTAGAACAGAAGGGAAAACAACACAGATGTGAGGAGTCCTCTTTCCATCTCTATGAAATGATACCTTTTCCAATCGACCTACCTTGTTCAAGGACCAAGGGGGAGGAGATGGCACCGAACCAAATATTATGTAGTCTGCTTAAAGGCTTTACTTTATCCACAACAGGACTTTTGTTGGTCCATTCCACAGGGCAAGCATCCAGTTTGGCAAAGTGACGCAAATGCGGAAGTGCCTTAAACCTGCATTCTATCTTAATTCAAAGTCAAAGTTGTTTATTTATCATATGCATCAAATAACATCACATCATCCTATGCAGAAAAATTCTTTTGACATGGCTCGACACATCAATGCAGTGGGCTTAAAAAAAAGCCACGCCCTAAAGGCCCCTTTGCTATATCGCCAATTTTTAAATCAACAAGACCATAATTCAAAAAATTAACATCATGATAAATTGCAGACGGCTTAAATCTAGCGATTGAGACCATATACTCATTATGACAATGTTTACTGAGGTAATAAATCAAGTATATTATGTCTCTCATGCTCATAGACCATTACAGAAACCGAGCTCTTTTGCAACCAGACGTATCGCCCCCAGCTGGAATTCAGATAGAATGCAGGTTTAAGGCACTTCCTCATTTGCGTCAATTTGCCAAACCGGATGCTCACCCTGTGCTCACGTCACATCTACGTCGTCACGCACAGCTTGAGGCTGTGCAGTACCCTCAGCTACCACCGAAAAAGTCCTTCTATTGACACTCCATAGGAATGAATGGCGTCTGTTCGTCCATTCATATACTGTCATTGGCTGGAACGGATGTTAGAACAGAGGGATAAACAACACAGATGTTAGGAGTCCTCTTTCCATCTCTATGAAATTATACCTTTTCCAATCGACCTACCCTGTTCAAGGACCATGGGGGAGGAGATGGCACCGAACCATATATTATGTAGTCGGCTTAAAGGCTTCACTTTACCCACAACAGGACAGTCGTGTATAACACGAATTTTAAAGGGAAAAAATAGACTATGCCTAATAAATTCGCATTAATTATTTTTTACGAGAACGGATTGATTGTGACCGGACATAAAATAATTTACAGCTGAGACTTCACAAGGGATTTTACCGAATATAGTCGGGCAGCGATAGGGTCGGACCATGACATTATAACGGTGCAGATAGCTCTAGCCTAATGCAGCCAACTGGGGGAAAAAGGGTTAGTGCCCTCGCAATATAATTTAAAACAACGCATTAAAACTTCCGACGCATTTCGTCGCCCTGAAAATGTATTGCTGGAATTACAGACGTTTGTACGACAGCATGTCGGGGCGGGATTCTGGACTGTGATTCGGACAAGACCCAAACGACAGAAGCGGGGAAGGACACATGCACCACGGACACACAGGCATCCATTTGGCTCTGATGTTGCCGCGCGTTATCGGATTTTTAGCTACCCTAGTTGGATTGTGGATTTACCCCAAATAGTCGGAATAACGCAACAGAACATGTGGCACACTTCGCGACATGTATCTTACTATTACCATCAATATACAACATTGATTTCGTCGTGAGGTTTTTCAGTATCAACCGGGCCGCGCAGAACGGGACGCTGCATAACCTAATATACATGTGCATCTTATTTGCTCTCACTAAAGTCCATGTCTTAACTCTTCTTCAGTCTCAGCATCGCTGCTCCGAGAGGCGATCCGCTGCTACAGTAAAAGTCTTGTAAATGTTTGTGTGTGTCGCCACCTGTCACGCGTTAGCCTCTATAGGCCTGAATAATCTGTCATCCATGCATGGGCTGGTTGGTTAGCTAGCATGCATTGTCTGTCATTTGAAGCCAGACTAGGACCTTTGCTTGCGTGTTATTGCTAGAAAACTCGTGTGCCACACAACAAGCTCTAATCACTCATCACTTGGAACGACTGCAGGTAATGTATCCAAAAGGCCTATAGTTTATAGCTAGCGAGCTTGCAGCTTTTTACTCTCAGATCGATACATTGTTTTGTCCGGTTTATAGCACATAATGCTACAATACAGTCACAGTCAGTAGCAAACATCAGGACAAAGGTTAGCATAATATGCAGATTCTGAGCCATGCCAAGAATTTCAGAATAAGGTGCTGTTTTTAGTTGTTCAATTGAAGCAACGTGTCGTGATAACTAGGCTAATTATTTTTAAAACACCCGTCCCGTTATGTTTGAATACAGTAGGTGACCTACGCGCATTGCGTATTTCTGACAATAGTCTGAGACACGTTGCGCGGGCCTGCCAGCTAGGTTTTGAGCAGTAGCCCACGTTTTCTATGAAATTACCAAGGTAGAAACGTCAATATGGTCTATGTTTGGCAGGTAGAAACGTCAATATGGTCTATGTTTGGCATCACAAGCGACCCTCGCTTCTTATTTTATTCCCCATTCGGTAAATAGCTGCTAGGCCGCCTGCCTAGTCAAATATCCACTGATGTGATGAACAAAAACACAGTTAGCCAAGATCAATCAGAAAGTGTCGATATTACGCCTAGAGCCTGTTAACGTTGTTTGTGCTTCCAAACGCATGCAGGTGCAACCATTTGTTGGTTATGTGAAAGACCTGTTGTTCTGTGATGCATCATGCCGGCCTAAGGTCCAGCACAGAGCATGAAACAATAGGTCCCCGCCCCAACATCCCCCTCCTTCCAAACAGGCCACCCCTCAACACATCCCATCTGCACTGTACTCCCTTTGTCAACTGTCACCCCGTCTCCCCTTCGTCTTCCCCTCCCTCCATCTCTGTCTTTCTCTCACTAATTCCCTCTCTACTAGTCATAATCTGGCCAAATCTCCTGCTTTTCTAATCCCTTTCTGAATCTATTTTGGTTTCTTCCTCTTTCTCTTTCATTCTCTCCAATTGTCTCTCTGTTTTTGTATTTCTCTCTGTATTTCTTTCTATTCTTTCTAATACACCACCCTCTTTCTCTGAATAACTCTCACTCACTCTAATTCATTTTACCTGCTTGTTTCTGTTTGTATGTCTCTCGTTCTGTTTGTCTCTCTCTCTCCACCTACCCATCCTGTCTCTCTCCAGTCCCCCATGAGTGTACATACGATGACCTAGAGAACAATGACAGTGGAAAACCTCAATTAATTCCCCAATGGAACCAGGTAGCTCAGCCAACACAGCTGGTGATAGAGTGCAGTCAGTGGACGGGCCTGCATTTGTAAGATTAGAGTGTATGGAAGAATGTTCAGACATACAATGTAATTAGCCTTGAGTAGGTATAATTTGGATCATATATCATGTCTGAAAAGACTGCATTATGACACAAAAGAAAGAGACCAGTCTTAGATATATTTGTTCAGTTGTGCATGTTTACTTCCAAAAGATTTGAAACATGTTGCATTCTTTCTGCCAGGAAACTGACTTGATTTATTATCTCTTGACCCTCCATTCTTCTGTTCCTTACTCCCCCATCTTCTGCTGGTCCTCACACATTCTCTTCTTCCCATGTTGCTCTCTGTATCCTTCTTCTCTTCCTGTCATTCTTTTTTCTTCCTCTGTTCCTTTTTCTCCCTTTCTGTCTCTCTAGACGCAGAAGTCATCTAGACCTACACTGGTTATGAGCAGGGGAGTGGAATTGAGGTGCGGGGAGTTAACAAACACACCCCCTACGGCTTTGTCGTAACACTTTCTGTCCTGGTGCATCTCTTTCATGAACATTAACCATAGTTCGTCCATTTTCATTCCAAACGACATCCCCAAACTAGCTATCAGTCTTGTAAATATTAATGTGTACAGCATACATCCACGCATAACGCAAACTAGTGAGGCATTACCAGAAGTTGGTTTTCGTGGTCAAAACCTGCATTCTGCCAACACACCTAGAAACATCTAACAGCAAACGGGGATTGGAAAGCGTGCTTATATTGTTTTAAGATTGGACCGCATACATGGTCCCGTAAACCCTTCCTATTCATCAAGCAATTTGACACTCCTGCCCTGGAATCATGCTGAGGATCGTTGCTGCTGGCACCATCTTCTTCCCCGGCCTTTTCCTACTCTCCAAGAAATGCCTAAAGAACAGACTAGGCTGGAAAGAGGGAGATGCCACCGTTGTGTCAGCCAGGTACACACACACACTCAAGATTTACGTGTTAGATTGTGTGTAGTCTGTGCCTTGAAGGAAAGGTTCACAATTTAGTTACTTGTAAATTTCTAGTATTTCAAGACTGATTTATTCAAAAAATACAATCTTTAAACATTTTTACATGGCATTTAGCCCACGAATCCACAGCTTCGTTATCTTAAATAGTGAACCTTTCTTTTAACCATTTTGAACTGTGCTGCTCTGAATTATTGTTGAAAACATTATTACTACAGTCAACTCCCCTCCTTCACTCCCTGCCAGGCTGGTCTCATCTATCCAAGCCATCATGGCTTCCTCCGCTGGCTACGTCATCGCATCCTCCTGCAAGGACGTCATCGAGGACCAGTGAGTACAAAATGATGATAGTGCAGTAAAGTGGCCGCCGAGTTTTGCGTCCCAGGTGTGTGTGTGTTTGAATCAGATTTGCGACATCCTAAATTATTAAAAGTAATGAAGTATGGGTGTGCAAGTGTGTTCGTGTCGTTCAAACCCTGCTCACCTTGTGTGCATGTTAACCTAATTAGTGTTTCAACTCAATTAACCTATGTCTGTCCCCGAGCCAGTACAATTTTAGAAACTGTAGCTAATACTGTCACACAGAAGCCATACACCTGGACTGGAGTGTTTTTCTGTGGATATACACTTGTTTGTTACCAGCAGTCTCCATACCAGACTACAGCAAAACTCTATAACTGTGCTGAAACAAACCACTCCTGAACAGTGTTGTGTTGTTGGTTAGGAAGGACTGTTTTTTTATTAATGGAAAAGAGGAGGAACTGGAAGAGGTGCAAATAAGGAAAGAATGACACGTTTGACTCCTGAGATCCTGTAACTTCCTGTGGGACACTAAGCAATCTCGAGGGATTAAGAAAGTCTGTGAGAGCCTATAATTATTTTAGCCAGACACTGCCATCGTAAGATAACATATTGTGCAACAGGGGCTACACCTCCGCCTCCCAATCTAATTAGATTGAATGAGAGGAATGTTATTTTAAACTATTTATTTGGTCTTTACCACCTCCTTTGGCAATGTAAACAAATGTTTCCAATGCCCAAACAAACTCCATATACATTCAAAATGGAAAAGAGAATGAGCGACAGCAGAGAGAGATACTAATTTACAATTCAAAGTTGGGAGGCACTCATGCGAGTGCCAGCTCATTTAACATGCAAATAACGCACCCTTCCTAGAGCTGGGCATCCGGGCCGGACACTTAACCCCCTGTGGTGTGGACTAGAGCCTCAAATGTACAAAGACTGGCTTTAATAGACAACTTTGGATTTATATTGGCCTCGTTTAGCTCACTTGGTAGACCATGGCGTTTCAAACACCGAGATTAGATTCCCGCAGGAATGCCAGGATGAAAAAAGTATAGAGAATGCATATACTCACTACTGTAAATTACTTGAGATTAGTGTACATTAGCCAGTCTCGTAGTATCATAGCCTAGTTAAAACAGTGTAGGTATACAAATTGTATATACATGTACAACTGTTACATAATTTCAATCTAAAGTGGCTTTATCGGCATGAAAAATATTAGTTTACATTGGCAAAGGTATGTATAATACATAACAACTTGGAACAACTATTCAAAATTGTACTTGTCTATGTTGTTCTCCTCTTTCCCTAAATGAAATGTACAATTGAGGAGCCTTCAGTGGCAGAAGAAACTTACCAAAAGCAAGTTCAGAATAAGAACTACACAGTATATGAAAAAGTTAAAATAGCCAGTCTGTTTTCTTTTAAGGATATACACATTTTATATGCTGTATTACTAGCTATAAACAATGTTGTGACCTCCCCTCTCTGTCGCCCCCTAGACACTGGCTGACCAGTACCTACATTCTGTTTGCCGTGCCCTACTTTGCGTACGACATCTACGCAATGTTCCTGTGTTACTGGTACAAGATGCAGGTCAAAGGGCATGAAGAGGACAGCGCCAGGTCTAAGCCTATGGGCTCTGCTGTGGCCAGCTACCTTCGCCGTGAGTTCCTCATGGTGCTGCACCACGTCGTCATGGTGACCATCTGCTTCCCCGTCTCCGTGGTAACTATCTGACTATTCTTTAGTCAGTTCTATATCTAGTGCAGTTGGGGGTAAATGTTAAAGAATACACACACACACAAGCCTGCAGACATGACAAACAAACAAATAGTTTTAAATCAGATTTTATATTAGCTGAGTGGATATCTGGTATTCTGGCCATCCTATTTTAGGATTCAAACCTAAGCATTAACATAACCCAATGGTTTTCAGACTTCAGGTGACCTTCTGACATGTAATTTGTTGTAGCCCTAAGTTGCCCAAATCAA
>JACXGM010003351.1:22673-42328 GCA_016801145.1 Umbra pygmaea
CCCCACCCACACACACACACACACACACACACACACACACACACACACACACACTGATGCAAACACACACTAACCCTTAAAGGAGATGATCAGAGGGTAATTTCATTTCTGAAGCCAAAAATTTGCTTAACCAAATGCCATCTGCAGTCTAAACACTTGCCTGCTCCAATCCTCATCTGCCTTTCGTCTCCTAGGAGACTGTAACTACTGGCAGCAACACTGCAGCCCCCAAGTTAAAGACGTCCCCTAGTGATGGAAAAATGTCTTGAGCAAAACTGTTAATTTAGTGATATAATCAAGTTTTGATAGTGTGATGTCATTGTATTTGACCTCCCTCCCTGAGTAACGATAGAGGAGAAGTTGAGAACCAAAGTTGTTCATACAATGTGAACATCAGCTTTTAAATGTTGATTTTATTTTACATTTTAGCCAAGAGACACTTCTATGGACAAGTGACAACTCTGGTCTGTCATTCTATGCAAAACAAGTTTTTTTCAGTTTAATGTATTACAGCATTTTAAATAAGTTCTCCATTTGCTTGTGTGAGTGAGAGCTGTTCTATGTTATTAGTAATTTGTTAGCCACACCATGGCCTTCTCAATTCAATTCAACTTCCCTATTCTCTCTCTTTCTCTCAATGTGTCTTCCCCTATCTCTGGATCTCTCTGTCAGTTCTGGAGGCAGGGAAAGGGGGATTATTTCCAGGGTGTCATGTTCCTGGCTGAACTCAGCACTCCGTCCGTCTGCCTGGGGAAAATCCTAATCCAGGTAAAACTCCCTCCACCACCTTCACTCTCCCCTCTCTACCCACCCTGTTCTCGTTCTCCCTTTGGGTTTTTCTAATTCCTGTTTTTCCCTCTCACTGTACACATTTCCTTTACCTCTAATATTTCTCTCCTTTCTTCACTCTTTCTATCTCTCCCCTCTTTCTGTGTGTTCTTCTCTTCTGCTCTGAAGTCTTCAACTTCTCTTTTATTCCTTCTCTAACCCTTACTTACCTTGCTATTTTGTTCTCTCTCTCCTTGTACCCTCAGTATAAGAAGCAGCACACTCTGCTCCATAAAGTCAACGGCGCTCTCATGCTGGTTACTTTCTTCATCTGCCGAGTTCTGCTCTTCCCTTACCTGTACTATGCCTACAGCAGGTAACATACTGGACACACTGGCCTGTTTGTCAGTTTCTCCCTGTCTTGTCTGTCTGTATTACTTTATCTTACCCTCACCTCTTTCCCTACAGCAGGGATCACACTAATAATTGCCTGCCTGTCTATTTTTCTGTCTGATTCCATATGCCTGTCTGTCTGCCTGACTGCCTGTCTGTATTTCTGTCTGATTCCATTTGCCTGTCTGTCTGTCTGTCTGTATTTCCCCAAATGTATCTATTATTTTGTAGGTCATTCTTAAAATATTTATAAAAAATGATTGAAAGATTTATACTAAATTCCATAAACAAGATTGTTTTTTTTATATGTGCTCTTATCAACCGTTCATTCTTGACTGTTTGGATTGAATCAGCTGGTTCAAAGTTCAAATTTAGAGAGACCTTGGTCTTAAAATACTTAACGATTTGACAAGCTAGCTTTAGACAAGGTGACTATGACATTAGCCTACTTAACGAGCCCAGAATTTAACCTGGTGACAGTGTTTGTAGGTAATGTTGAAATTACCCAAAATTAAGCTTTACAAAAATATTCAGGGTAAGCTTGTTAGCTAGCAACATTTAAGCCCCACACCCTTTCTTTGCAGGTATGCCTCCATCCCTCTGTACACTGTACCCCTGGTGGCCCCCTGGCAGTGCAACCTGGGGGCCTTATGTCTCATGGCCCCTCAGGTCTACTGGTTCACCCTCATTTGCAGGGGGGCCTTCCGCCTCTTCACTGGGGCCTCCCGCTCCCGACCACTGCCCCCCCAAGGCAAACCAGGTGGCGGCTGCTGCTCCGGCCAGGGAAACCCCTTACCTCCTCCGTCCAACGGCTACAGCCAGGTGGACACAGAGACCGGCGCACACTGAGAGAGAGAAAGAAAGAGTGAGGGGGAGGCAAGAGCGATCACTGTGGGGGAGGGAGCTAGGCCGGCCAGGGGGAGGAGAGAACCTATTGTACTCTATTGCAATGACACTGGAGCCAAAACAACCAGCCAAAATGGAGGATCGCGTGGACTGGCCTCAGCACACACTGTATGTACACTGTAACCTGGAGAGAGTAAAGGACAGTTTCTTAGCCTCTACACCACTCTCTATACATTGTCACTGTAGTGTTACATGGACCTCTGGAAGAAGAGGAAAAACTAATAGAATGAATGAAGTAATAGAAATCGAATTGACTGAGGGATGGACAGTTGGCTGTTTTTACTCAAAGTGATAAACCTTGATTGAGTTAAAATTATGGTATAAAAGGGTGAGAAATGTATGTATGTAACTTCTGCTTTAGGTTAGGATACAGAATGTAGGAATGTATGATAATGTATAGGTATATATTTAGTCAGTCATTGTTTGGGGACTTACGGCTTTTTGGGGACTACAGAAATTAGGAGAAAGGCAATACCAGCATTTCTACTTGGGATTGTTTGTCAATCAAGATGATCTGGCCTGGATCAATCGAGTGGGTTGGGTCTTGGGAGTGGACAGAAGGACACCTACCAGCTCCTATGGGATCAGTTCATTCTGCTTTCTCTTGCTTCAAAATGTCTCTCTCTTCCTCTTTCTCGTTTCAGAATATGAGCGTGAGAGGGAAAAGTGGTTTACCCCAAATGTGTCTAGTTCATAACAGCATTTGAGTACTGACATTTTAGGATTTTATATTGCACTCATTCAAAGCATTTATTTATTTATTCATGTCACTTTTTTTTATTAATGTTTTGTGATTTCTTAGTACGGGTAGTACTCATTTTATTGAACCCCCACAACCCCGTTTCAGTCAGAAGTTGAGAGAGAGAGTTGGAATGTTGAAAATTCAGAAAGGAAAGAGTGAGGAGTGAATGGGACATTGATCCAGCCAAGCTGACCCAGTCGCCCACGTTTGTTGAGGAAAGCTGGCAGGCAGTCTTCAGTACACAACAGGGTGAGGTTTGTTTGACTTCAGATCTAAAAAATGCCTAGATAGGTGTTTTGTGACTCAAACCTCCATGAAAATGACAACAATTTAAAATGTGCATATCACCTGTGTTCAGGTACACTGCTTTCATCACTGATGATGTAATAATAGAGTAACCTGGTTTGAAATAAGGTCACCTGCACACCCATACCACATTCTAGAATCCATAGACATCCATACAAATGTTTCCCACAATCATCATATAAGCATTCTAGAAGTGTTTTAAAGGCATTCTACAGGCATTTCTACTATTGTGTACAGCCATTGTACTGATGTTCTACACGCATTTTCCATAAGCGTTGTACAGCAGTTGTATTGGCATTCTAAATTAATTTCCATAAGCAATGTTACTTTGTTTTTTAGTTTATTCTACAGACTTCTACAGGTGTTCTGGAGGCATTCTAAACTGGGTGTGTAATGTCTGCTGATGTAAGGGATTCCTATATGATCTCAAGCAGTATTAAGAATTCGGAGAGAGTAAGTTGTATTTTTGCATTGCACTGACTGACTAGTGCAACTGCAGCACTCTACTGCACTGCCTACTGTGGTAACCAACTCTCTTTATGCACTGAGGGATTTTTTGCGATAGTACTGAAGAAGACACTATAACACTGACAATGCACTGAGAACCTTTTCAGACTTGAGATAAGAACTTGGACTTCAGTAAATAAAACGAACTAGTAAATCCATTTTAAATCTAAATAATGCCAGAATAGAAGGGGTTGAGTAGAGGGCGTGGGGATTGAGGGAATAACATACAGCTACAAAGTTTTGTATTTTGCCACTTTTCACCAATTTTAATTAGATTTTGTGTGTTTTTGTTTTACTTGTGACTTTAATTTATGTTTTGGTGTCATTAAATGTAGCTAAGTTTGCACGACTTTCCCTATATAGGGCACTACTTTTGTAAAAAAATAAAATAAAAGTATGAGTGCCATTTAGGACAAACTCTAAATCCTTTTTGTTAATTTATGTTATTTTAGTTTCTTTTCTCAAAAGGGTTCTACCTAGATTTATCCTATAGCATTCGATTATATGCATTGAAATAGAATGAGTGGACATATAGAGTGGACAAATTGTTGACTTGAATGTGAAATACTGTTCTAATCTTTTTATTTCTAGGATGTTAATACTATCCTGAACTATTCCAGAAAAATTTGAATCAATATTGGGGAGGCCATATAATATGCTAGACTACACTTATTGCCTCGAGCTGTTTTGTCCTATAGCTGCTGCATGATCGGAATGAGTGAATGGCTTATTGGCATGGGCCAATATTAACCTGGAAACACTAACATTTAACTTAGAGGAACTAATTACAAAAGAAAGTTGTGGTACTTTATTAAATGATTTATTGAGGATTTCTTAAAATGTTTTATGAGATTAAGAATTTGTTGATGCTTCATGATCGATTGAATGCATTTATTGATTGTGACATATGTTCAACATAATTTGCAGTGCATACCAAAAACTAAGTCTGACTACAAATAATAAGATTTATACAGTTGGTTGTACGACTCAAATGCCAATTAACATTATGTAAACAAATGTCAAAGATTACGTCTTCAAAACAAGATGTTTTTTTTCTGAAAGGTGTCGCTTATAATGCTTTTAAACTAAATATCAGTTGACCTTGACTGGAATGTTCAGATGATACACTCTGAGTGAGTGAGGTGTTTATTGCAGGTAAAATGTAAGTTAGTGTCAATTTAAGCCAAAATGGTGACATACTCTAGTGTCTGCTGTTACAACGGACCGCCACTAACCTGTTGTAAATTACGCCTGTGTTAAACCCTATTAGCACAAGACATTGAAAATAGTTAAGTTGTTTGTCTATTTGTTAAAACATTCTTAGCTGAAAAGTTGTTAATTTAAATTTTCAACCAATTCTTTGCTAAAAGTGTCTCCTCCCAAAAAACACTTCAGCATTTGCAAAAAAAAGCTGTATTTCGATGTGTCCTCTGTCATGGAAAGTATTACCAAAAAAGAAAAATATATTGTAAATCTTCCATATTGTATGTTTTGTTTGTTTTGCTAATTTATTCTAATGTATGTCTTTGTTATTTATTGAAGAGGTTTGAATGTACATATGAATACGTATATAAATTATCTATACCATGTGTACTAATGGGCTTGTGTTCTGTATTGGCTGCTGCCTGACTAACTGTAGGCTCCACCATGTAAACCTGTCTCCATCTGAAAGAGCACCCAATATCTGACATACAATATTTAGTGTACACTGTAGGGGGTACGGTGCCATTTTGGATGCAGTTCTGTTCTTTTGGCTGCCAATGCTCTCCCCTCGTCTGTTCTGAACAGATTCTGCCATTCTCGCAGTACTGCATAGCTTTCGACAGCAAGCACCAGTACCAACGTGGTTAAGATGTGGGAAGTTCATGCAAAAGATTGACCAATAAAATCATCCTAATGGTTTGCGCATAAAGAACGTTCCTGGTTGAGTCAATTTATTCAATAAAAAATTTTACTTTTCATGGTATTAAGTATTTTGGTCATTTCACCAAATTGGTGTAGGTCCCCTCTGCCATGTTACCTCGTTCATTACAATCATGAAGTCAAATTGATTAATCAGTAGATTGGTACTCATTTTCCATGACAATAAATAGGCTTACATTCCACTGGCTCTGCAATTCAGTGCCTTCAGGCCAAAATATGACCTCTGCTAGTTGTGAAATACTGACATCCATGACATGTCTGTACTTACAGTGATGGTTCGGAGTAATAAAACCCTAGGGTCCTTTGCACCTTGACCTCGAGCCAAACAACCCCCCCCCATAAGCTTTTTGACATGTTATAACATTGGTCGAGTTCGCGCTATCAGCCGAATGGCTTAGTTAATCTCGTAAGTAACCCCCACTAATTATGCCCGGAATGGTACCAAACTTCTACAGTAATACAAATTAATTCTGTACTTATAAAACGAGGCATTGCAAAGTTTGTAAGTACCCCAGAACTATATTTAAATAACACTTGCCTGATGGCTGCTACCGCGATCCCGCGAGATCACGCACATACCACTACATGTATTGCCTAGCAGCATGTTATAATGTTATAACAAGGGAAAAAAGTATATGAGGGGTTGTTTGACTCGAGGTGAAGGTGCAAAGGACCCTAGGTTCATATTACTCTGAACCATCACTTTAATTTCAGAAAACTCATCTTTAAAGCTATGCCCACTCTTCAATGTTTTGGTACAAACTGAGGGATGGCAGTGTAGTATCTTAATGTCACAGGGAAAAAAAAGCCTCAGCAGTGTTACCAAAATTTTTTTTGTAGGGTGAGCAAATACAGAGTTTGTAACTCCAGTTCTATGAGTGTAGTGGAGCCCCATAGGGGGAGCTCTAGCTCCTAGTGGTTTATCCCTCCTGCGAAGCAGGATGCATCTGAAACAAATTTGCATAACCGTCACTGCCCCTTGGGGTGACAATGCGGCCCTCTATAAATATAGGGCAAGCCCGCTAATGCATTCTCCCAGAAATCAGAAGCCGCAATCTGAGAAAGTAATCAGGCTAGAATCCCTATGTGGCTCCGCTTCACTCACAGAACTAAAGTTACAAAACTCCAGTAACTATTTTCTATATCGTGGAGCTCTGCACCATAGGGGGAGCTCTAGCTCCTAGTGGTTTAGGACGGAGCTCTGTGCCATCACATGTACTCCCGATTAATTTCCTAGAACCCTAAAAAAGATCCACAAGCAATGTAGGCCAGTGATGTTGCCTTAAGAGTACATCAGAGAAGTACTCTAATACAACCCCCAGCTCTGTCCAAGACAGACAATCAATTACATTTATTTGTATATTACATTTAAAAACAACACACGTTGGCCAAAGTACTTTACATACAGCCCAACAAACAATCTAAGATTATAAAACAAAGTATAAAACAATTACATAATTAATTACAATCAAATGCAAGAGAGAAGAGATTCGTTTTTAAATGAGATTTAAATGTGTCAAGGTTGGCACAAGATCTAACATGGAGGGGTAAGCTGTTCCATAAGCACGGAGCTGCGACAGAGAATGCCCTGTCTAATTTAGATTTTAATTGAGACTTTGGAATGTTTAGCTGAAATTTTTGTGCTGATCTTAGAGGTCTAGAGGATGTATGTAGCTGAAAAAGTTCACTAATATAACCTGGTGCCATTCCAATTAAGCCCTTAAAAACAAATAACAACATCTTATACTTAACCCTATATTTGACAGGAAGCCATATTCCAGATTGCATATTTCTTAGCCCCGGTTAAAAGCAGCAGCATTTTCAACTAACTGCAGGCGTGAAAGTGATGCATGAGAAATACCATAGTACAATGAAATACAACAGTCCAATCTGGACGTAATAAAAACATGCATAACAACTTCCAAATCATTAAAAGATAAAAATGGTTTCAATTCTCTATATTTCTTAATTGGAAGAAGCCACATATAACCACAAAATGTATATGCTTATCAAATTTTAACTCTGTATCAAAAGAGGACTCTGAGATTCCTTCCTTAATTATGAACCTTCGATTTAAAAAGGCCTAATTGGTTAATCATACGTTTGGAAGACTTCGGAGGGCAAAACACAATGACTTCATTCTTTGATTCATTCAGGTGGAGAAAATTGGCTGACATCTACTCCTTAATATCAATAAAACAGTCAAAGAGAGACTGCAAGGCTGAGTTTTCCCCCATTTTTATAGGGAGATAAGCTGAGTATCAACGGCATGAAGATGATAATATATATAATGTTTCATACAAATATCAGCCAATGGAAGCATGTAGATAGAAAATAAGACTGGACCCAATATTGATCCTTGTGGAACCCCACACTTCATTACAGCAGAGGAAGATGAGAAATGTCCTAATTCCACAGAAAACGTTATTCCAGAAAGATATGAGCTAAACCAATTTAAAGCTTTTCCTTGAATCCCTGCCCACTCTTTAAGATGGTCCAAAAGGATAGTATGCACTATAGTATCAAATGCAGCAGTCAGTTAAATCAATTAAAACTAAAATTGCACACTTTCCTGAATCGACAGCCAAAAACAAATAATTTGACACTTCGAGAAGGGCTGACTCTGTACTGTTTTGAGCCCTAAATCCCGATTGGAACTTATCAAAAATAGCATTATCATTTAAATAAGTAGAAAGCTATTGAAAGACAGCCTTTTCTAAAATCTTTGACAGAAAAGACAATTTTGAAATTGGCCGATAGTTCTTTAAATCGGATGAGTCCAACTTGGGCTTTTTTAGAAGGGGTTTCACCACTGCATGCTTAAAACATGATGGCATGACACCACTTGATAAGCTGGAGTTCATTACTGACAGAAGATCCAGACCAACCATGTCTAGTACCTGAATGAGGAGGCGCGGGGGAATAATGTCTAAAGAACACTGAGTGGGCTTCATTTTGCAGACTTAGTCTGCCAAACAAGGAAATTCAATTATTTTAAACTCACTTAAATAATGAGCTAATTAAAGTGGAATGACATAATCTAAGATAATTGTCTTAAATAAGGCTTTAGGATTATTAGGAATCTTCTTAATAAGATCAGAGAAATATTTTATCTTTGCAGTTTTAGCAGCCTTCTGATATTTAATCATACCCCTCTATACTCCCTGTACATCAGTGATTGTTCCCCAACTTATCCAACCAATACTGTAGTGGATTTTTAGATGTTTCACAGGACTGATTATAGCAGCTGTCTAAGGACTAGCAACCTCTCACACTCTTGACGACTGCCGGAGTGAGACCTGTAAGGAAAGGGGGTCAAACCCCCCACTATGGGTAGTCAACTAGAAGCTGAGAACTCAACATTATAGTGTATATCATGATATTTCATCTTGGGGCTTGACGGATCATCCCATAAAGGGAGTTTGTGTTTTTACTACATGCAAGGCTATATGATTTTCTCCACAGAGCAACTAGAAGAGAAAAATGCTAGCTTTCTACGGTGAAGCATATTCACATGTAATAATGCAGCCCTTTTGTTACAGCCTGGATAGCGCCACCAAGGCGACGCATAATCTAGTTGTTGACGTACTCCTTTGTTTTCCAATTCCAGCCAGTGAACTGATCTTTATTTCGTATGCAGCGGGAGATAGGTGGGCGTCACCTCTCGGTGGAAATATTAGCCTTTGTTTAAGGTTAATCAAATGAGATCTCTTTAACGATTCTCCTGGCCCACGTCAGTGCGCGTCATAGCAAATGTGTTGAATAAATGTTGAGAAATAGACTGAACCGTATAAGACATGCTTAGATCGTAGATCATATTTAGGAGTTTTAGACTACATGTAATTCTTGGTATTGTATTGTGTAATTCTGTGTCCGGTTAAAGCGTGTACTTCGATGGCCTTTATCTGGAATTAAATATTATTCTCTTTACTAAGTTCTGTCCGTCTGACATTCTAAATCATTTCCCAGAACATCTCCGGTGGAGTCATTAATGGGAACGTAAGCTATCTTGTTGCGGCCTGCTCTTAAGTTTCAGCTCTTATCACGCACACATTCAAGCTAGGTAGCCTATGCACCGGGTCTAACTTGCGGGCAGCGCTTTAGTTTCCCGGGTCGCTCTAGTATTTCTTTCCGTAGCTGTTTACACACACAGATAAATAATCGATAAGGGGGCAGATAGTTAGATAGGAAATATCAACAATGTCTATACTATCAATCCTCTATACGCATTTATTAAGCTTTTCTCCGTTCTCAACTCAGACTATTGCAACAGGGGAGAAAAGGAAATATATTACTTATTATTGCTTTAACTTTATAAGTGCATCTTAATTGTATCCTTTTACTCCCTTGACTACAATACCATTATTAAATTTGCAGATGACACCACACTTATCAGTCATATAGTAGAGGGAGACGAGACAAACTACAGGGCTGAGATCAAGAGCCTTATAGCATGGTGCCATAACAACAACCTGGAGCTAAACACATCAAAGACCAAAGAACTGATTCTGGACTTCAGGAGGAAAAGGCAGATGGACCCACCACCACTCCTCATAGAAGATGTGAGAGTGAAGAGGGTCCACACCTTTGCATTCCTGGGAGTCCACATTGCTAACAACTTCTCCTGGACAACTAATACTCATTAAAAGGGCACAGCAGCGTCTCTACTTCCTGAGACTGCTTTAGAGAAACAACCTAAGGGAGACGCTGCTGCTGGCCTTTTATCGCTCTGTCATAGAGAGCATATTGGCATACTGCATTACAGTGTGGTATGCAAGCTGCAAGGTGTCAAAAAAAACCTGCAAAGTGTCATCCGGTCTGCAGAAAGGATCATTGGCTGCTCGCTGCCCACACTTGACAGCATTGCCTCATCCCGCTACCTCAGCAGAGCAACAAATATAATCAAGGACTCCTCACACCCAGGTAGAGTTGTTCCGATTCCAATACCAGTATCGAAAATGACTCCGATACTGCCGCAATTGCTGGCATCGGTATCGGCGAGTACTGGAGTCCAGGCACTGCGATACCACATAATTTATTAGAAATAGGAATCTATTTACTGATTAGCTCTGTTAGCTCTGACACAGTTCTTCTTCGCCGCTCTTAAAACAGGCAGCTGCTGTTTTAGAGGGGCAAAGAAGAATTAATCACCTGACGCCTCGGTAAAAGAAGCTAACATTAGCGCATCATGTCCGCGATTTGGCAGTACTTTAGTACTTTGGATGTACCCACCAGTAAGACGGCGAAATGCAACATATGCAAACAATTTCGAGGGGTGGCACGAGTGTTGCAAATTTAAACACCAGCAACTTAATCAAACATTTTAAGACGCGTCACGCTAAAGAGCATGACGAATTTACCAAAGCTAAGGGGAAAAAATAAGGACAAATTGCAGCAGCAAACTCTGGAAATTGCCTTCAAACTACGAAATTTTTTTCCCAAAAGACAGGCAAAAAGCAACAAAGTTAACCGACAAAATCTTGGAGTTTATTGTCCTGGATGACCAACCCCTGTGTGTCATCAGAAATGTAAGATTTCATCGTTTAATGGAGCCTTTGGAGAGCCAAGGTACTGTTTGCCAGGTTGTAGAAGACCCAGTTAAAAACATATATATTTAACATGCATTTTGTATAATGTGAATACATGTAACCATGTGACTGTAATTTATGTCTGAGTGTCTAAATGTATTGTAATGTACAATGTAAAGCGATCTTGAGCAATGGAAAGGCGCTATATACATAAAACTTCTTCTTGTAAATAGATCTCAGAAACTGCGCTACCAAAAATATACGGACAGTTAAGGAACACATTTCATATATGCTGAAAGACTTTCATGCAATTAGGCTTTACCACGGACATTTGGTATAGTATGGAAGCATATAGTGGACTAAATTCAAATGATAATGCAATTTCGGAAATGCATTATCATTTAAAAAATATGTAAGTGTTATTTGAGACAATATTCAAATTAAAATGCAATAATCCAATTGCATTTCAATTTTCACATAATCATATGGGCATTCTATGACAATATTAAAATTCAAATGGTATATTCCGAAATTGCATTATCATTTGAATTTAGTCCACTATATGCTTCCATATGAAACTGCCAACTGTTGGACGAATGATCTAAAAATACCGTATATACCCGAATATAAGACGACCCTGAATATAAGACGACCCCCCCATTTTCCAGATTTATTTTTGGGGACAAAAAAGATTTTTGGTGAAAAAATCTGTTTTTCAACAGAAAATAATTTTATTTAAAAATTCTAGTGATAATTAATTGAAAAAAACAACAACATTTTAACACCATTCATTAAATGTGCTATAATGTAATACATGTACTGTAATAAATCCAAAAATGACACCAATGCCTCATCAGATATTAAGGAAACATGTTAAGCTGAAATACTATATTTTCTGAAAACAATGCTAATGTCAGTATTTTTTCTGTTGGAAAAGTACGTTCCGACACGGAATTTATGTTTATGTTTTGGCCTGTGTGTTGTTATCAACTGCCCATTTTGACTGCACGAACGGATTGCCAGGCATACCTGTAAAAAACGCAAACCCAGCGCGCTACAGCCATATGCTGCGTTCCATTATCTTTCCGAGTCGGAGCTCCGAGTTGGAGCTCGGAAGGTTGCCTAGCAATGCGCACCACACGCCCCTTTTTCCTCGGAAATCCGACTTGCCAACTTGGAGAGCACAGAGGAGACCGAGCAGGAATTCCGAGCAGGAATACAAGATGGCTGCGCCCTGTGACTTGTAAACATGAATTGTTTTAATCGTTTTTGGACCGCTTTGGTTATTTAAATGACAATTTCAATCACTCGTAATACTGCAATACGTTACTGCGCCCGTATCACTGCCTGATGGTAGGTGATTCGGTCATGTTGTGAGTAATATTGAAAAAAACACTTGTTTCAAACCGGTGTTGCTTAACGTGGCTAGCGTTGTAACATAAGAAACTAAAACATGAAATAAAGTGAACATTTTAGAAGTTCAAATGGCTGTGTTTTGATATGGTGGGGTAGTCATAATCATAATAAAAAAATGTAATGTAGTGCTTTTGGAGCGCCTGGTACTTGGTCAGTGCTACCGCAACAACAGCTTTCTAGGTGGCATCCATGTTTTTCTCCAACTCGGACGTGCAAAACATAATAGAACGCTTGAAGTGTGTAAGTGACGTCATATCCGAGTTCCGAGTCGGATCTTTGGGATAATCAAACGCAGCAATAGAAGCAGCAAACAAACGAACGAGATCATAGAGATTCTAGACAACCTAAAAAAAACTATGCATGTTTCTAAACGGTTCCATGACCATAGACGTAGTAAAACACCGTTCGCTTGTCATGATTGCGCTGATCTTGTTCTTCACATTAGTTTCGATTCTGGGAGTACCCATTTTTTAACGCTGGCTGTCCGTTTTACATATAGCACATATAAATATTTGGATTAATTTGTCACAAAATAAAGTGCACTCTGTCAATGAGTTCAGAAATGAATGATATACCTGTTTCGAACGTGTTGGTTTATTTGACCAACTTTTGAAGCGCTTTTCTCAAGATGCTCTCTTGATCTCTCCATGGCGGCAATTTATTGTTTATTTAATTTATAACAATGTCATTAATTAGCCTATTGTGTTGGCCTCCTCTGCTGTTTCCCCCTGCTTTCTCCGTTTTCCCCGTGATTTTGTCTATATCGCGAATATTAGACGACCCCCAATTTTTCAGCCTATTTTTAGGACAAAAACCTTGTCTTATATTCGGGTATATACGGTAGTAGGACATCCAATTGGCACACAGATTAGCACAATTTGTCAATCATCTGAAAATTATTAATCTCAGACTTGTCTTCACTAAATGTCCCTTTAGAAATGTACCTATATTAATGATAGTTAATAATTCATTAAAAATCAAAGTGGCTGGTAAAATTTCGGCATCCACCAGCCACAGTGGCGGATGGACAAAAAAGTTCATTTCAACCCTGTTCATCATTTCAGCGCACACCAGTTGCGGCACCAGAGTATTTTTTTTGGCATAACTACGGTGGGGCTAATCCACACAGTGGTTGGGCTCAAATCAACGTCTGAATTTCAATGTACATGCACAATAGAATAGAGCGTAACATCATTCCCAGTAGCTAGAAATACCACGTCGGACTGACTCCTTTTTTCACACGCAAATTACATCTAGAGCAACCGACGTAGAAATCACTACTACTGAGTTTAGGCAGTAGTCTATTTGCGCAATTTCAAATCGTTAATTTTGTCTGCAAACCTGTCCACTACACACCCAATAGGGATGGGCAGATCGATCCAAAAATATAGGCTATATATTTATTTTTCTAAGATTGATTCTAGCGTAAATAGGATCAGATACCAATTTCATATTCTATGTTCTGTTAACCTTATTCAAAGAAGAGAACTGCCAGTGCGAATGTGCGATGTTCCGTTATAGTTAACACACACACAGTCGACGGGGAGAGAGCGCTCTCGCAAGATGCGATAGTTAACGGAGTTAACACTCCAAAATCGCTCCAATTATTTTCTTATTATAGCTAACATTGTTAAAATAAACATAAAAGTATGACCATGTATCTACACGAAAAAACAAACCGTTTTATACAGTATACAACTGTTAATACAAAATCTCGTTTTACAAATATTCTCTATGTATTTTCTATATATATTGTAAAGATAAAATCAAATGTTTTATTAAACGAAAATAATGTAATACAAAGTGAATGAACAAAATGTTTTAATTGCTGGTTTTATAACTCAGTCTAACCAGTAGATACGCACCTCAATTCTTTCTGTTAGCCTGTGCACCCAGTACATTATCGTGCTTGCGAGAGATAGGCATGTCTTTTCATATTCCATAGGGCTATTTAATCGTGACCACTATATAACCTCACCTTTCATTTTTGTAGATAATCTTGATTTTGCACCTGTATGTTTTGTTAGTTTATTACTATTTAGCGAACTCCATGATTACACATTAACAACGCGCACTAGCGCGCACTAGCCAAGTAACCTACACACGTAGAGGCTCATTAGGCTGTCCTGACTACGGTATGTGAAGTGAGCGCTACTGGAGCTATTTTGAGCGAGAGCCCTCTGGGCGGCTCAAATATTGCTCTGCGCTCTGGTAAACTGGGTCAGCTCCGCTCCTCGCTCCGCTTCCACTATGCTCCGCTCACATACTCTGCACCGAAACCACATAAAAGCGCAACTAATTAGTTGCATTAATTGACTAATTAATTAATTGATTTAATTGACTTAAGTCAGCACAGTTGATATTTCATGGTGGGGCTAAGGTGGGGCAAACACGATTCTTGGTAGGGCTTTAGCCCAACCAAGCCATACCCTGCCGCCGCCCCTGGCGCACACGCTGCCAGCACCCAGCTGTTTACACAGCTTGGACAGGTAAGCCTCATTTGCTGGTAGGTTTGCCATTATAGAGTCCACATATATGTTTGTTTCCTCCATCAAGCCCTCTCCATCTTTCACGCATTCCTTCAGCGGTGCCGTGACAGTGTGTCTGCCGTAGTGAGGCTTTTCCCCAGGAAGTGCCTTATTGTGTACCTGTATCTCATGAGTCTCATCCTGACTCTTTGTATTCTAGGTGGGAGGGAATCTAGCGCTTGTCCATCCAGCAGGCTCACGAGGGGTTTATGGTCTGTCTCCAGCTCAAAATGGAGACTGATTATAAAGTCACTGAATCTTTCACATGCCCAGGTCAAACTTGCCTAGTTGATTCACCATGCTCAGATAGCTCCTGAGCTCACTTATGTTTTGTGGCGTATCCATCTCATGTACGGCAAGTGTCTTCTCTGGATCCGGGCTCATCCCATCTGCTGAGACGATGTATCTGAGAAATTTCACTTGCTTTTGCTGAATTCACACTTTGTGTTCAGTGTGATGCTCGCCGCCTGTGCCTTCTGCAGAGCCGCATGCACCCTAGTGTCGTTCTCCGCCGGTGTTGAACCCCATATAAGGACATCTTCCATGTGGCAGACGACTCCTTTTAAGCCTTCTGTCACTTCCGTCACCATCCGGTATTGAAAATGTTCAGGAGCTGAGGCAATACCAAATGGTAAGCGGTTAAATAAGAAGTGCCTGAATAGGGTGATAAAAGCAGTGTTGGGTAAAGTAGCTTGTACAGTTACATTCCAGTTACTTGCTGAGTTACCAAGTCCCTAATTAAGACAAAATGATCAGGTAAATGGAGTTCATATATTACTGGTGACCATGATTGATATTTTCTTTACTCTTTCTATTTGTTTTATAGGTTACTTTTAAGATATGAATTCCATTTACATGATAATTTTGTCATATTTAGGGACTTCCCAAAACTTGTGAACTCAACATGTAACTGAAATGTAACTGAAAAGTAGCTTTACCCTAGCCTAGAAATCTAGAAGCACCCTAGTGGCAGCAAATGTAATTTGCAGCTAGGGTCAGTCTAGCAACTCTCCGTTGACTTGCCAGCTGGAAAAAACAAATTCTGGTCAGGCCAATCACAATGTGTATAGAGTCGGTGGGCGGGCTTTACGTAATTACAGGAAAACAAAGAAATGGTTGCTGCTTTGGCCACGACTCTGGTAGACTTGGAGTTAATCTTTTCTTTGAGAAAATAACAAAGAAAGGCACTGAAATCATTCTTACAAAAGGAAGATGTGTTCGGAGTTTTGCCGACCGGAAACTTCGTTGCTCTGGTTGGTTGTAGCGCTATCCTATTGCGTGCAGAGGGAATTTGAAAGACAGCCGTTTATCCCGCCCCTCGGATTGAGCACTGCCAGTGGTGAGTTCCCAGACCCAACATCTTGATGTGTGTCTCGCTTGCCAGGCTAGATTTACCCAACACTCGATAAACGTGGTGTAATGGGCACAGTCCTTAGATAACAGTATCTGCCAAAACCCCATGTTGGCATCCAGTTTTGTGAATTTCTTTGCACCAAACAGCATGCCTAGCGTCTGATCCACAGATGAGAGGATAAACTTTTCCCTGCTCACCGCTTCATTAAGGGGAGAGAGGTCTACACAGATCTGTAATTCATTCTTAGATTTCGTTGGTGCGACTACCATCCCAGAGCACCACTCTGTTGGCTGCTGTTCGATCCAGCTGATAACTCCAAAGCGGCACCATGTGCTAGAGTTCCTCATTTACTTTTTTGAATTAGGGCAGTGGGACACTGCGAGGTACTTTCAAAGACACAGGCTTGGCGTCTGGTCTGAGCAAAATTGTGTACTCCTGCTGTACTAAACCTAACTCACCACACAGCTTTGGGTATTGCTGCTTAACGGACTCTAAGTCGATGCTATCTATTCTAGTTGCCAGTATGAAGCTAACTGAGGCAGGTCTACTCAGCAGAGCTGTGTTCAGGTGCTTCACTACATAAATGTCCTCTGTGTTGCGTTTATCACCACATATCATTATTTCTCTTGCTACACCCACTACAGAGAGAGGTACACGGCCTGGCCCATACAGTGGTTTTTTTACCTGGGGTGAGGTTGTATGCAGTGATGGGCAGTAGCGTCGCTACAATTAGCGCCGTTACTAATTTAATTACATTTCTCAGTAGCGTGGGTGTAGCGTCACTGTTTTCTGAATCAAATAGCTTTACATTTGTGAAGCTATTTTATTGATCAAGTAGTCTGGTAGCGTCCACGCAAGCTACATTTTCTGAAATATAGTATTTCTGAAGCTCAACTCTGAAATACAACTGCTAAGGATGTTAAGGATCAGTAAGTGACTCACGCCACCGCCATACACAGCCTGTATGTGTAGCTGAATAGTGATGTGCGAATCCTGAACGATTCGGTTTTTTTTCTTTTCAGTGAAATGGGTGTACTGAATCACTGCTCTAAAAGATTTGTTCATGTGAATCTCTTTTGCGCAAGTCAAAATCACACAGATTTAGCAGGTGAAGTCGCGCAGAGTGTCGCCTAGAATTGCTTTCAACTCCTCCCACCTCCTCTCTTTCGTTGTTTGTGGCCATTCTTTTTTTCCCAGTCCACGAGTCTAAATAATCTCTGTGCTACATTCAGGGTCTGTGTACCCCGCCGCCAACCTTTTTAGTGCCCTAACTAAGACAACGGATTATCGATTCACTGCTCGTTATCCGTTTACTCTAATTTTGATTTACCAGTGTGGATTTCAGAAAATGAGCATGGTTAAGGTTATGGTTAGGGTTAAGGTAAGGAGTATGGTTAGATATGATTCAAAACTGAGAAAACTATGCGCATGTGCACATTTCCGATCATTTGAGGTCCGTTTTTGAATCAGTTTTGAATCAACCACTTACACGATTTCTGCCTCCAAGGCAGATCTATCTGGACACTGTCTGGGCACTGTCTGAACACTTTTCAATACCTAAAACTCATGAGCTTCACAAAGAGCAAATCCACATGAGCTGTTACAAAATTACCTATTTCTTCCTAGGACCCAGAATGAATATTCTTTGAATAAAACATTTTCACATTGCATTTGTATTGTGCATTAAATAAAATGAGAAACAGATAAAACAGACAATCTGGATCACACCTCTTCTGCATGTAACAATTTAACTACAACTTAGGCCAATGTAAGATCTAGGCACATGAGGCGATCACTAAGATTAAAAATCCTTTATTGGAGGTTATATACAGGTAATTCATAAATTCATACATTAAATACATTGATCTGAGGGAGGGACGTGGTAATTTGTGCAAATGCACAATGAAATAAAGTTACCTAGTCCAAAATGTTCTAGTTGAGTGGGTGAAAGAGTGCCACCAAAAAGCAGAAACACACAAAAGCTGCATGTATGATGTACCTTTTCAATAATTTTGAACAACAATCTGGATCACACCTACTAGCTTCAAGGCCTGAAGTAACAGTGTAGAGCCCGAAAATTAATCTTCACATCATTTACAACAAATCATGGATTAAGTTACAAAACATGTTTAATGACAACCATTTAAACTCCTAATTGATATGTAATTATAAAGGTTGGTAGAACGTCCACAAGAATAAGTATGAAACAACTAGTGCTGGTTTATGTATTTTATATTAACTACCAAAAAATGCCAGACAACAAGGGAAACGACAAAGGTAACGACAAGGAAGAGAGGTGTAGCATCGAAGCAGACGACCAACAGTCCAATGCAGACATCAAAGCAGTCGACAAAGGCAACAACATTGACAATTTTACCAAATATATAGACAAAACAGTGAACATTAAAGCGGAGCTATGCAGTTTGGGCCATTTCTTCGCTGTTTTCACGCTTTTTGCTCGCAGATTTCTCCTTAGAGCTCCCCCTACAGCTTCGGAATAGAGATATGGCAACGCTGTCGTAAAAACTTTTCGGCGACTCCCCTCCCCTCCGGTAATGTACATTTGTTTTCAAAGAAGCCGGTGAACGCACGGAGCCATGTCCACTGAGGTATGTAATGTATGATACAAGGCATAAACATTTTGAGATAGTGTACTGTTATCAAACGTAATCTGTAAATTTAGGGTTGAAAAACAAGAGACTAAGAAGTATTTCAGTTTGTTTTGCTTATTTTAGCCTACCTCAATTGTAGACTAGATTAGGCAGTATTGAAATTGTATTAGTTTATGTTTACTGGGATTAGAATTAGTTTTACTTTTTTGGTCGATGAACAGCCCAAACGATTAGTGTCACACCAATACATGTAGTAGGGTAGGTGTACAATTGATTTGTTCATTACGATTGGCTGGAAACGTGTTTGATAACGGTTCATTGTATGATATTGCAGTTCTCAACTTCAACTGCCTCGTCTGAGTTTGCTGCCGAGGCGATTGGCGCAAATACTGAGTTTTGGTTACCAGAGGAGGCTGAAGGAGCTGCAGGAGCAACGCACAGCTGAAATGAAAGGAAGTTTGTTACCAGACAAGCAATTCTGCCTCTGATACATATCCAATGAAACTTTTGCATGAACACAGACAATGAAAGAGTAGGCATTAGCTAGATGGCCTACATGAGGTACTACATTTTGGATGAAGGTGTATTGCGGCTGGCCCGTGCTGCATGGAATTATATCTTTGCACTTGAAGACAACCTGGAGCCAGGACTTGAGCAGAGACAATAGTTTGT